>VZRV01003965.1:112841-140025 GCA_013398115.1 Falcunculus frontatus | reverse complement strand
GTGGGTGACCCTGTGGTGACAATGGGGTCCCTTTATGCCCTGTGCCCACCATGAGCTGCCAGCTCTCCCTGTTCCTGTTGGAACTGATGGGAGGGACACAGGGGGTTAAGTGGGAATTAAGAATCGGGAATTACAGTAATTCCTGCTCCAGCTGTAATTCCTATTACACCTGTAATACCCCATACCCCTGAGCTGCTCTGAGGGTGCTGGATTGGGGATTCTCTGAGGTCAGGGTTGTGCAGAAAAGGATCACCACATTTCTACCCCTAACTAAACAAAAAGCTTTGGATTTACCCTCATTCCATTTGATCAGCACACAACAAATCCCTTTTAAGAGAACTTCTGTGTGTTGGGAAAGGCTGGATATTCAGTACCTCTTCCATACCATGTTAAGATGCAAATATGTATCTTCTCTTATAAATAACTTTGATTTTACATTCTTGCTTTTGATGTAGGATAAAACCCGGCCTGAAACAACATGTACCAGATCTGCAGCTGGTGGGCTGAAAAGATGTAGATGGAGATTGGAAAACATCCTTGTCCTGGGAATATTGTGCAGCAAAAGGAGGAGAAAAAACAAGTCAAGAGAACACAGAAGTCACCACTTCTGCAGAGAGACTGAATTAATCTAATTTTTAAGCCTCTGAGCAGAATAAACTGTTCAGACCAAAGCGTAACGGGGAGAAGGCGTGAAATAACATTTGAGGATGAAAGTGGAACCGGAGGAAAAAAATGTACAAAGCCAGGTGGCTGCTTGCTGTGAACACTTTATTTATTAATAAACACAACGTGCTCGAAACGTTTGGCTGCTTGACAGAATCCTCAAAAGTCTTGGAAAGGGATCAAAGTTCTGCTGCTCTGCCGGGTTCCTCTCCCTGTCCCTGCCACAGCTCAGGGAACGACGGTGCCTTTGAGGACAAATGTGGAAAACTCGCCGGGAACTGCAGCTCCTGTGCCGGCAGGAGGTGGATTTTGTCCCCTGAGGATGGCGTTGGGGGACACTTTGGTGCTGCTGTCTGAGGTGCTGAAGCCCCAGATTCCCCTCCAACACGGCCTGGGCCTGGCCAGAAGGAACAGCAGGGGCTGGAAAACCAAAATGCCTGTTCGTGATGCTGCTTTTAAACCGGAGGCTGGAATTGTCTTTGTACCGACACAGTGCAGAGGCATTTGAGTTTCACGATAATTTTGCTTAATTGCAACGCTGGAAGCTCTGGGGGCCACTCTGGAGCTTTTAAGGATGAAATGGAGACAACATCCAGGCTACAAAGCTCCCAGACTGTATTTTTTTGGTGTGTTTTGTGCAAGTTTTCTCCCTCAAATCTGGGCTGCTGCAGAGGGAAGGCACTGTGACTCACTGGGCTCGACTGCTGTGCAGCCAATATGGAATTTAAAAAGGCAACACTTGGGAAAACTGGCACAATTCCCTGAAAACGGTGCTGAGTTTCCCATATTCCTGCAGATCAGAAGCTGGAATTCACAAGACCGAACCATAAGAAGAGAAGAAATGTAGGTAAATTAATATTTAAAAAGATGTTTTCTGCTTGCAGGAGGTGAAAACGTGCAGGTGATTATCCCGAGGTGCTAATGATGAGTGACAAACCCGAGCAGTTTTGATGTGTTGGGAGAAATCCCAGCCCTGCAAATAACGAGAGGCCTTTCCTTGAACCTGATTTGAATTCCAAAGCCCAGCAGCTCTGGGATTTGCTGGCATCCTCCACTCGGGGCTGGGAAGAAGCTGTGAGGGGAAGGGAGGAAGCGATTGGTCTCCAGGAATTCCCAGCCATGGAGATAGTGCTGGAATGGCACCGTGACGTGAGGGGGGCACAGCCAATGGAGCCCAGCCTGGCAAAAAGGGGGGGAAAAAAGGGATATTTTTATCCTAGGAGGAAATAATTCAGGTTAGGGGGAAGTGAGGGTGGAGCAGGGATCAGGTGGGGAGGGAGGAGCTCAAGGAAAGCTCCCACCCGGAGCTGGGTCACAGAGCAATAAATGCACCCAGGATGTTCACTAAGGAGATTTAATCACTTTATTTCCCCCCTAGAGTGTTTGAAAATCGTTTGTTTGATGCTCAGGGAGCTCAGAGTGTTTGAAAATCCCAGAATTCCAGCACGGTTTGGGGTGGAAGGACCTTAAATCCCATCCATTCCCGCCCTGTGCCATGGGCAGGGGCACCTTCCACCATCCCAGGTTGCTCCAACCCCATCCAGTCTGGCCTTGGACACTTCCAGGGATGGGGAATTCCCAACCAATCTGTTCCAGTGCTTTTTATAATAAAGAATTTCATCCTAATTCTCCATTTTCTTCATTTTCTGTCTCTCTCTGTTTTGCCTTTTTCTTCCCTTTTCTTTGAAACAAATCCTAAGTGAAAATCCCTTAAAATTTTACTTATTTCACCACACCTAAATACCAATAAATGAAAGAACAAAATCCACCTGCTGTGGGGTTTTTTTAAGAAAAAAATTCTCTATAGTGACAAAATTCTGATAAAATCGTTTTTATTATTTAAAGGGAAACTGTAAATCCATAGGGAAAAATTTGGGATGGATGGGAATGAGTTTTTCCAGTTCAGCTGGGACATTTCCCCTGAGTTACCACGAGAGGGACACAGAAGGAAAGCTAAAGGAGCTGGGAAAGAAAGAATCCAAAGAACAGCTCGAGGAGGGATGGGAGAAACACACATTTCCCTTTTGTTTAGGAATATTTGGGATCACAGCATTCCTACACCTCCTTTTGTCCCACAGAATCCTTAAAAAGCTTCCCAGAAAACGGGCTAAGAAACATGAATAGTTAAAATGGATTTTTTTTCCCCAGAATTTCCTCATTTTCCCTCATCTTTTTCCCTTTGGAATGTCAGGACAGGGAGAGGTTGGGCTGGCTGGGATTTTGTTCCATCCCGAGCTCCTGGAGCAACAAATCCCACAGGACTTTGTGGGTTTGTGGAGGTTTTTTTGTTTATTCCCAGTGGATTTTTGTTTCTGGAGGTTGGGGAGCTATTTCTGTTTATTCTCAGTGAATTTTCACTAATTAATGGCTGATGATGCAAATGCCAGGAGGTCCTGGCTCCCATAAAATTCCTGCATGGAACAAAGGCCCCATAAAACCCCCTGAAGTAAATATTGAATATTTAATGGGCTCTTGTGGAATTAAAAAGCCCAGTCCTAAAATGCTCTGGATTGGAAGTAATGCAGCGTGGATTTTTAGGGATCTGCAGTTGATTCATCCTTAATGTCAGCAAAGCTTCACTTCCAGCCCTGGCTGGGCAGGCTGGGATTGGGGTAAAAATGCTGGGAAAAAGGAAAATGGGAGGGAAAAAAGCCTTATTTTTGAAAAATTATAACTTTATAGACTTCAGTCTTAACGCATTCCTATCACAGCATTTTAACATCACATTGAAAGATCCATTGAGTGCTGGGACACTGAGTGGTCATTTTTATATTTTCATTTTTTTAAATTTTTATATTTTTATATTTTTACCAAGCCCTTTAATGCCCAGAATGTTTTTACAAGGTAAAAACATCTCCAAAAAGTGTTACTAAATAAATGTAAGAATTTCTTTAAGGTGCCAGGAATCTCAGTGCAATGGGAAGTGCAAATCCAATTTTTATTTCAGTAGAGAAAATTCACAGAAAAGGGTTTTTACTCTTGATTTTTTTTTTTTTTGCTTTTCTCCTTCAGAAAACTGTGATAAATCTGTTTAATTCTGATTTACCTGCAGGTTTAATTGTGGATGTAGAAATATTCCCAGAACAAGTCACGGGGATGTAACTTCATGAAGGAAAAGGAGGAGAAGATTTTGGCATTTCTCCAGGGATTTTGAATGAAGGAAGTTCTTAGAAATTAAGGATGGTGAGTGACATTAAAAGATAACAGACATTAAAAGATAACAGCAGGAGATGAAAAGCAGGAAATGAAACTTGGTGCTCTAAACCAGCCAAATGGACACTAAAAAATGTCCGCTAAATTCAATAAATGGGAATTTAATATTAAAATAATAATTAACAATACTGTGTTTCAGTAGGAAACTTGAAATCCTTCCCTCCAAAAATGTATTAAAACTCCCTCTCGTTGAAAAGAGCTGAAGTATTCATCCCAAACAACAGGACAGGACCTGGATTCAAGGAATTAGGGACAGAAAGCTTTTTATGGACAGAACTTGAGGCTTTTGGTAGGTTTTTATTTGCAGAATTACCATGTGAAGTGATGAGAAGTTAAAACCCACTAGGAAAAAGACAAGAGATCCTAAAATCCAAGGCAAAAAAAATGGCTGGAATTCCTGAATATATTCAAGGAGCTGTTTGGGAGGATCTGGTCCCTATTAAAGCTGGAAGGAGCAGAGTTTTTACAAATCCTCACTTTCCAAAGGGGCATCGGCAGCTCTCAGAAAAAAAAAACCCAGGATTTTTCCAAAGCAGATGTTGTTGTAGCTGAGCTTAAAAACAAAGTTTGGAGCTCTTGATGGGCTCCAAAGTGTCCCTGTTTGCTGGGATTGCTGGCAGTTTTCCTGGGCAGATGGAGGTGATTGTGGAGTAATGGAAAATGCAGGCTTCCCACAGGGCTGGGATGTGTGTGTGGAGCTGGTGATCCTCACTTTGAGTGGGGAAAAGAGAGGAAAATGAGGAATTTTCAGGTTATCTCGTGGAAATTTGGGAATATGTGGAGTTCTAGCAGGTTTTTGATGTGGTGACAGCTGATTTCTCCTCAGATTGTTGCTGGTCCACGACGGGTTTTTGATTTTGGGGCAGGCAGAACACTCAGGGTTAAACCTGAGGTTGGGTTTGTATCTTCAAAGAACAAATCGCTTAAAAAATCAGGATTTTTGCAGCCCCACCCTGGCTTTTTCTGTGCTTTTTGTGTAAAGGAATAACATATTTACATTCTCTGCACAGAAAGTAAATCCTCCCAAGGAAATCCTTCTTTCCTGCTGTGGGAGAGATCTTAATTTGGCTCTTAAAAAGAAGAAAGAATGTAAGGAATCAATAATTGGGGTTTGGCTGAGTGTCCCAACATGTGCAAGGTGTGTTTGGCCACGGAATGTGGCTCCAGGACTTCCAGGAGTGGCTCCAGGACTAAACACCCTCATCCAAAAAGGCCCTGAAACAGAAAAATTTCATTTTCTGGCCTCCATCTCTGAAGAATTTTCCTTTTCAGTTCCTTTTGATGTTTAACACAGAATTTGCCAGCTTGGCCTTATCTTTTCCTTGCAAATATTCCGAGTTTGGAAAACAAGGAGTGTAAAGTCATTTATGCTTCCACAGCTATAGGAAAGGCTGGTGATATTCCATCAACTTTTTATTTTTCATTCCTGTTTGAATAAGAATAAACCCGAATTGAGGGAACCCAAAAGTGTTGGGTGTTGCCATCATGGAAGCCCTTCCAAGGAGCTGTGTTTGTCATGTCTGGGGTGATGTTTTCAGGAGGGGGAGAGAAGCCTGAAGGGGAAGGAATGTTTTCCTTGCAGACTCTTGTGGATTTGAGGAGGAAGCCAGCCAGGGCTGCCCTCAGGCCGTGAATGGCTGCAGTGTAGTTTTGCAAGGCCTTCCCAGAAGTCAGGAGTTCCTTGGAAATGGACCCAGGCCACCGGTGGAATGTCATCAAACAGCCTGGGAAAAGATCAAGGGGGCTGTGGGCTCCCAGATTTCCCCACATTCCCCAGGGGGAACGTTCCCATTCCATTATGGCAGCAACACCCTGAAAACAGAGGGATCCTTAAACTCTGGATCTGCCCCTACGTGCTGGGAAGGTTCCCCCCCATCCCCTCGATGTTCAGGGGTCTTCCAGCTGCTTCCTTTGCCAAGGATTATCAGTTTTCCCTTTTTCCATGTGGCTCCACAGCCTCGGGAGGGATCCTCCCACCCCAAACTGGTGGTGCTGGGTCCCGTCACTGCCTCAGGCTGGACGAGGATCGTGATGGAAACACCTCAGGACCTCCCTGGCCCTGACCCAAGCTGCCCTTCCAGAGCCACCGGAGCCTCTTGGCTTCTCCATGTGCTGTGTGAGGAGGCAGAGTTCCCACTGGGAAAAGCAGCCAGCTGGACAAGGAATAATCACTGGAAAGGGTCTGCAAGAGCCATGAAAATACAGAGATAAGGAGTTTTTTCCATGGTGATCCCTCCAGGGTCACTCAGAACAGCCACCAGCAGCGGTGCCAGTCGGGATTCACATTCCAGAGGCTGCTACAGGTGCTCTGATGGAAGTGGAGCCTGCTGGAATCCCTGGACTCAGAGCAAGGCCCGTGGCAACACAGCAAACCCACGGTGGAGTCTGGAAACTCTGAACTGGGGCTGTTTTTACTAAAAAAATCACTGCTGGCCTTGATTTACGAGCAAACAGAAGTTTGCAAACGGCTTCTCGAGCCTGGTGCAGAAATCCATGAGCCTGATGTCATGTGGAGAGGGCCCAGAACACGGAATTATTTTTATGGACTTGTTAGCAAGTGTTATTAAAAAATTGAAATGTTAAACTGGATCCTGTGGAGGTTTTTTTGGCTATAGGATGGAGCCAGAGCAAAAGTCCTGGAATGGATGTGTCATTCCAGGCTTGGACAAGACATCCCTGTTTTAGGCCACCTTCCTGGCTCCAGATGAAGAGGGGATTGCAAAAGGGGATGTGAGGAAGGTCTGGAGAGCAATAATTCTAAACAGCACTTCAGCAATGATGTCATTTCAGCTGAAAAATAATGTTAAAGTTTGGGCAATGAGTTCCTTTGGAGCAAGAGAAGCCCAGGGCCAGCAGCCAGGGTGGGGAGGAACTGCAGCAAAATGGAAAGTCCAAAGCGTGGAAGGTCATGATGGAAAACCCTATCAGAATGATCCTGAGGAAAGGTGGATAAAAACCCTGGAATTTTCTGTGAGCATAAGGATTACAAGGAAATGGAGGGGAGGAAGGTGCTACAGCCCTGGATGGGGTGTCCACTCTTCTGTCTGGAAGTCAGAAGCCAAATCTTGGGAGAGCTGGAGCACAGGAGCAGCCTGAAGGATTGTTGTGACCCCAGACTGTGACCCCAGAGTGATCCTGAGCTCTTCTCCTGGGATTTCACCCAAATCCAGCCAAAATCTGCATCCACCTCCTTGCCTGAGGAGGCCAAAAGGCTGAAATAAGCAAGTGACATTGTTCCAGTGGATTTGGACATCAAAAATACCATGTAAAAAGTGCTTTGTGGGGTTCTTCCCTTCTAGAATGACTCAAAGGCTGAAATGGAGGATCACCCTCAGGCCAAGCTATAGGATCAGCCCTTTCCATGGAATTTTAAACAAATTCCCTCTAATTCAGCCATCATCAGCCTTGGATAAAGCTGCACATGCCTCGCACATTCTGTCCTTTTTTTGTTCCCTGTTCCACTAGAGGCCACCACAAACCTCAGCTGGGGAAAAAAAAACCCACAAAGAAAGCAAAGGAAGGGGCACCTGCAGCTCCAAATGACAAAAAGCTCCTGTTTTAGGAAGAGATTTAGGACTTGGATCTCCCCAGGAACAACTTCTCTTCCCGCTGTGTCGGGAGCCAGGGAATGAGCTCAGGCTGTGAGATCAGATTTTGCTGAGTATACAGGGTTAGGCTTGTTCACTCCTCTTTTCCAGAAGTTCCCCTCTCCAAGCCATGCCTGGATATTTGATTTCCTTGGGAAATCTCAGCCCTCTCAGCAGCTTTTGCTGCGTTTTGTGTCCGGACACTTTTCTTTGCCAGCAGAAAAGTTGCTTTTGTCATTCCCATTTCTCCACCTGAGGCGTGGGGTTCCTGGAATTGTGTGTGCTTTTCCTGGAAGAAGTGGTGGAGGCTGTAATGGCTTGTGCAGAAAGCACTCCAAGGCTGAAAAGATGTCCAGGAGGCAGCTGGAATTTAGGGAGAGCTCCTGGAATTCTCTCTCCTGGTGGGTATTTCTCCGTCTGTTGATGTCACACCCAACGTGCTCTGGCTCGAGGGAAAAGTTCAGGGAAGAACCTGACCCTGTGCTGGCCAAAAGTAATTGGAATTTTATGGAGGGAACACTGCGAAAACGCAGAGGATTGATCTGGTTTCCAGGTGGAATTAAAATTAAAGGAATTCGGGACCATCACGATTAGGCCAAACCTGTGCCCTTGCAGTTTCTGGGTGGGAAGAGCAGTTTAGATGAAGCAAGGACTGACTCTGGATCTCTCCACAGCCCATGATCCTGAAAATTACTGTGGAAAAAAGAGCAGGTTTGCCCTTGAGGCTGTTTTTCAGCTCTGGGTGGGGTCAGGAGAAGGCAATGCCAGCTCTCTCCAGAGCCAGGTCATTCCTGTGAGATTTCTGGGGCTGATATTTTCTGGAAAACTCCACAGAGGTTTGGATCAGTCTCCAGCCTCCCTCTTTCTGGAGAACTTCCCACCCCTTGTGAGCCTGCACACGCCGTTTTTCCATTTCTCTGGAAGTGACAAAAAACCCCAAAACAACCCCACGGCCTGGATGATGCTGAATTTTCCTCTGAGCTCATCAAGGATGTCCAAAGCAGCACCATTTTCAGCTGGGGCCAATCATCTGTAATGTCTCAAAGCTGAGCAAAATAAAACCCGTGTGAGAGAAGAGATGGGTGATAAGGGGAGCTGAGGGGGTGGGAGCCAGGAAAAGGATGGATTTGGGAGCCAGTGGTTTTCCCAAAAACCATGAGGAGGTGAAATCAGCACTTCCATGAGTTCCTCTTTGTTTGAAGCTCTTTAATGAATTATTTTGATTTGCATTTGTTAATGACCTTCGGGAAGGAGCTGCAGCTCCAGAGCAATGCAGGGCTGAGAGGGGAGATGCTCCTGCTTGGAAGTGTTTCCCACTGCTCCCTAACTGCTCCAGGCTTTTATTACTGGAAATTCCTCTTTTTCTTATTTGGAAATTCATCTTTTTATTGGAGGAAATCTTTCTTTGGAGAGAGACAAAGTGCTCCTGAGGGTGTCCCTGTCCTTCCCCACGCCCAGAGCATCTCCATGGATTCATTCTGGTCACAGCCAGAATTATCCTTGCTAGAAAACCTCTGGAATGCCTCAGGAAATCCCTGGAAAGGGGACAGCAGTGTGAGGAATTGATACACCAGGGGATTGTCCCTCTCTGCTTGGCCCCCAGGAGCTGGAATCTTTCCGTGCTCAGGATTTTGGGAGCAGTTCCTGAAGGCTTTAAAGGCAGTTTTTGGGAAGAAAACTTTGTTCTGGTTTGCTGGGGATTAAATAATGACTGAAAGGGGACAGGCAAAAAGGATTGAGACAAAGCTCTGCTCCACCACCCCCAGAAGAGGAAGAATTTTATAATAAATCCATTTTCTTATTCAAGATTCTCATTTTGCATAAGGATAACGAGACCACTTCAGAGAGAACAACATGGAAAATTTGCTGGTGCTTCCTCTGCCCCTTTATTCTTTGTGTCCTCCACGAATTCCTGATTCCACAGCAAAAAAACCCCACCTATCCGAGAGGATTTTCATTGTGATTCAGAAAGGTTTTCTTCCCCATTTTCCTATATAAGAAAAAGCCCTTTTTCCTCACACAGATGTTAAATGACTCCTATTAAAACCGAATTTAAGTGAATTTTAGTGAATTTAATCTCTTCCTGAGACGAGACAGAGAATATTGCATTTAATAATCAATTTATTTCCCCCTTTTCTCTGTCCCACCTGGTATTTTGAGTTGGGAAAAAGGGAATTAACACACTGTGATCGATCCTTTCTTCCTCTCCTTACAACTTAAATCTCATTTCCAGCAGGGAAAAGGTTTCTGTCTCCTGCCAAGAGCTGGCTGCAAAATCATTTGTACAGAGCACCTCTTTGATCACTGGTGTCCTGAAAAGACCTGATTGCTGGGTTTGCCTTTTTCCAGCTGTTAAATTATCCCAGATATCTTCCTGCTGGATTTGCTGGGGGTTTTTTAATGGAAAAAGGGAAAATGGGAGGGCCCCTGTTGAAGTCAGTGAGAGGAAGAGGCAAGAGAAGTGGCATTAATCTTGAATTCATTCATTAAAAGCTGCTTTTTGCTCTGTGTATTCAGGAGACCTGGGCAGGTTTCCTTAATAAAACCCCTGGCATGGAAAATCTCCTGGTGTTCCCTTGGGATGCCCACAGAAAGGGCAGCTTTGTGGGCACAAAGCTCCTGGGAAAGGCAACTCCCAGCTCCCCACTTTTCATCCCTGTGGGGCAGGACAGGCTGAGAAATCCCCATTTTCCCTGGGGGTTGTGCCCAGCTCTGTCTCCAGGGGATGGAGGCTCCATTCCTCAGCTCCCTGGGATAAACAAGGTTTTCTCTGGAGCCCCAAGCTGAATATTTCCCTTTTTTTCCTGGCTTTGGCTGTGCTCCCTGTCCCTGTTATTAGGGGTGGATATTGTCAGGTTCTTGGGATCCTCCCAGTGGAAAGGAGGGATGGAAGCTCTGTTCTGGGTGTCCCCAGCTGTGCCAGGAGGCAGCAACCTGAGGACACATCTCATCCCCTGGGAGATCCTTGGGAATGCAGAAATGCCATTTTTCCTACCCAAAATGTGCATTTTTATGCAGCTCCTGAGCCCACCGTGTGCAGGCAGCTCCAGAGCGAGGAGATTCCCAGGATCCCTCAGCTCCAGGGTTCTGCCTGTCCAGGGGTCAGTGCCAGATGTTCCTTTGGAGTTAATAATTCTTGGGATGTGTTCAAAGCCAGCTCAGTGCTCCCTAAGAGAGGTCCCAAAGCTATTAAAGCGTGGACGTGCTGTCTGCCCACCTCCACCGTGATCTCAGAGCCCTGAGCACTTCCAGTCCTGCCTGCGAGGAGCCAATTCCTGTTTACTCCCTGCCTGGAGACCCCTGCATTCCAAAATCAGGAGCTTTGACCACAGAGATCGATGGGATGCATCATTTAGGGGAAAAGGAAAAGCCAGGCTGCTTCGAAGAGCTTCGGTTTTTAAGCTCTGCCATCCCGAGGAGTTTTGGGAACGTGGAGCAGTAAAATCTGTGTTATTGTCATTATGACTCTGGGAGGTGTTTTTCAGGAGAAAATCCCAAAAAAAAAAACAACCGGGAGATCACAGCCAAAGGACTTTTACTGGGAAGACCTGAATACTCTGAGCATTAAAGTCCCAACAATAATTCCCAGCAAGCCGTGATGGCTTCACCCTCTGATCATTTTGCATCTCTCTCAGACAAAACATCCCTCAGCCTTCCCTGATTTTCCAGTACAATTCCAGCTAATTATTCCCGGTTTCCTCGGCGTGTCTGAGCTCCCGCTGGCTGCTGGAGGAAGAGGAGCTCATTGTTACAAATGAGCCTAACCCAGAGCTCCAAATCTTTATTGTCCTTGCTAGAAAATGGCATGAATAGCAAAGGAAAAAATGCGGGACGTTTCCTGTAGGGTTTTAACGACCCTCCTGGGTGTGGGATTGCGCCATGTGCCGGGGAATTGCTTGGAGCAGGGTGGCTCTGGCAGCATTCCCACCCCCATCTGCAAGGCTCGTTGCTGGAGAGGCCGGGAAGGATGGGAGACAGCTCTTCCCAATCCCAACGTGCCCCTGGGATTTGTCACCCTTCGTCCCTGCCAGGTCCCAAAGGGAGTTTGTGGGACCTTCCTTGGCCTCCTGCTCTCGGGGTGGTCAAGTCCAGATGAATTCCAGGTGTTGTGGTTCTCCCGGGACAGGATCCTGCTGACACACAGCGTTTGGGAAGGGTTGGGATCACCAGTGTGGGACTGGGAATGTGTGACAGTGCTGGGGCCTGCCCAGAGGCATAGAGGAGATTCTGGATCCAGCAGAGCTCCTGGGATTTTAATGCAGGATCATGTCCAGGGTGATCCTGGATCCCTGGTTCTGGATAAACCTTGGACTTGTCACTGGTGTCCCCTCCTGCTGTTCCCGAGCAGATTCCCTGGATGTGCTGCAGGTGACTGAATAACCCAGCCCACCTGGAGGGTCTCCATGAGCCTCTCCATTCCTCCCGCTGCTCCCTGAGCTCTGGAAGTTCAGGATCAGCCCAGTTCTCCCTGTGCACTCACTTCTTATCCCACAGAATCCCAGACTGGATTGGGCTGGAAGGACCCTAAATCTCATCCCACCCTGTGCCTGTTCCTTGCTCACTCTCAGGAGACTCCCACCGAGGTAACCAGGGCAGGACTGGCTTTTCCTTGTCCCATTCCTGTTCCATCCATTGTAACCAGTCCAGGACTGGCTTTTCCTTGTCCCATTCCTGTTCCATCCATTGTAACCAGTCCAGGACTGGCTTTTCCTTGTCCCATTCCCATTCCATCCATTGTAACCAGGTCAGGACTGGCTTTTCCTTGTCCCATTCCCATTCCATCCATTGTAACCAGGGCAGGACTGGCTTTTCCTTGTCCCATTCCCATTCCATCCATTGTAACCAGGGCAGGACTGGCTTTTCCTTGTCCCATTCCCAGTCCATCCATTGTAACCAGGGCAGGACTGGCTTTTCCTTGTCCCATTCCTGTTCCATCCATTGTAACCAGTCCAGGACTGGCTTTTCCTTGTCCCATTCCCATTCCATCCATTGTAACCAGTCCAGGACTGGCTTTTCCTTGTCCCATTCCCATTCCATCCCTTGTAACCAGTCCAGAGCTGGCTTTTCCTTGTCCCATTCCCATTCCATCCATTGTAACCAGTCCAGGACTGGCTTTTCCTTGTCCCATTCCCATTCCCATTCCATCCATTGTAACCAGTCCAGGACTGGCTTTTCCTTGTCCCATTCCCATCCCGAGGAAGGAAGAAGCCTCTCTCCAGCCCTGGAATGGAGTCACTCCAAGGCTCAGGAAGGGCCACAGCTCTGCCAACTCTGGAATCACAGATCCATCTCTTCCTGGAGCAGGGGAATCTTCACTCACAGCCTCTGGCAGGGAAAGACACTAAAAAAAAAGCAGAGGATGTGCACATTCATCCTAAAAATAAGTGATAGCACACATGGTGTGGGCAGCTGGTTTCCCTGGAAGTGACACGGGACAAGGCCGGAACTTCGAGGAGCATCAGGGAGGGAAACTGGACTTTGACAAGAGGAGAAAATATCAAATAATTAGTGCCCTGCAACAAGTGGGCTTTAAATTCATAGAGGGCAGGGTTTAATGGGATACTGGGAAGGAATTCCTCCCTGGGAGGGTGGGGAGGGGCTGGGCTGGAATTCCCAGAGAAGCTGTGGCTGCCCCTGGATCCCTGGAAGTTTCCAAGGCCAGGTTGGAGCACTCTGGGACAGTGGGAAGTGTCCTGGGGTAGAACTGGATGTGCTTTAAGGTCCTTCCAACCCAAACCATCCTGGAATTCTGTGATCTGAAGTGGAACCAGCCTGACCCACTTCAGCAGGAGCAGATCCATCAGAAGCCCCACAGAGAAATCCGAATTTCACAGCAGCTTTTCCTCACTTTGAGTGCTCCAGCCTGACATCTGCAAATTCCCAAAATACTCCATGGAAACAACAGGACACTGCAGCTGGAGGCAGGATCCTCAGTCTTGTCCCACCTTTCTGCCCGGTGCTCCCAGACAAAACAAAACCCCTGCTTTTAAAAGCCTGCAAAAGCCAGGATTTTCCAGCTTGGTCGTGTACAAATCCCGATTGCAGCCGTTGCTAAAACACAATCCCAACAAACAGGATTCCAAAAGGATCCACTTGGAGCTGCTGGCAGTGCTGAGGTAACGACCTTTAGGCATTAATTAATAATGGAAACCAGTAGCAGCCGTGCTTTGGGCTCATTATTTCAGATAAACACCCAGAGTGATGCAAACATTGTAAATAAATCCATTAATCCATGGGAAGAGCAGCCCATCCATGGAATAATCCATTAAAGGCTGTGGTTTGTCACAGGTTTGAGGAGTCCCAGCCTGCTGCAATCTGGTTTGTGTCTCTAACTCTGAATTCCTCAGGCATTAAAGACCTTTCAGAAATAATTTTAATGCTCTGTCTTTCATTCAATCAGTGGCAAAGTGACTTAAACCTGGAGGCAGCTCCATTGTGCGCTTTATCCTTCCTTTTTAAAATTTTATCCTTAATTTTTTAACTTCATCCTTGACTTTTTAACGTTATCATTTTCTTTCTCCAGCTGTTTTCTTCCCTATTTATGGAATTTGAGCCATGGCAAGGCTGGGCCACCAGCACAGGGACACAGAGACTGGCACCTTGGGACAAGGACAGTTCCTTCAAGTAAGGTTGAGCTTCCAAGCATCATTTTTATTAGGATTTATTAGGATTTATTAGGATTTATTGGGATTATTTATTTGGATTCCAGGATCCTAGGAAAGCATGGAATTGCAATGCATGTTTTCAGTCTGTAAAGTGAGTTCAGAAAAATCTGCTCCTTGAGCCCACGGGGAATAAGAAAAGAAGGGATGAGCTTAAATTTCATCCCTTCAAACAGTGGGAATCTTGCCTTGGACACTGCCTGGATCCCCCAGACTGGAATTATTTAAAAACAGGGAAGAGAAACCTTTGGAAGGAGCAACTGAGCCCAAATAGTGAGGAAAATGAGAAGTTTTTTGAAGTCTTCCCTTATATCTCCTCCATAATTTGCTTTTTTTACACCACAAATGCATCAGAACCCCTGTGAAACCCTTCTCACCCCATCTCCAGGCCGGAGATGTTTTCCACTTATTTTTAGAACCTGACCTTCCAAGGCTGAAAAATAACTTTTTCCTTCTTCTGACTTTTGTCCTTCACTTGGCAGAGGCCACTTCAAAACAGAGAAATGGAAAATATTTTGACTTTCAGGCAGCAGGAGCTTTGCTTTTTGTTGTTTGTTTGTGAGCTCCTCTCATTTGTGATGTCAACTCCAGGCAGGAAAAAAAGGTGTAACAAACCTGGCAGTGCCCAGCCTCCAAAAAACCAAAGAAACATTTTCTGCTCTGTGTTTTGATTTTTTTTTAAATCAGTAAAGCTTTAAAAAGAATCCTGCTCCAAGCTGGGAGATGTTTCCTCATCAGCTCCTTCTGAATTTGGGATTTTTCAATGGGAACAAGCAGAGGTTTTCTGCTCTGCTCCTGTGCTGAGCTTGGCTTGGAGGGTGATTTACAGGGAATTCACGGCTCAATTTAGAAAGGAATCAGATGAATCCAAGGAAAATAAAGGTAGGAGTGACCTCAGCCCGTGGAGCCACCAATTGCTCAATTCAAGCCAGGAGGAACCAGCTCTGCTGGACTTTGCTGCTCTCAGTGGCCAGAGTTGATCCCAAAAATCTGCTGCAGCCTGAAGAAAAATTCCTTTGGGTTTCTAAAAGGATGTGGGAAAATGGCCTTGATATGCAGGAGACTTAATTCCTTTTAATGGCAATTATTGGGGTTTCTTTCAGCCTGTAGCAAAAAATCCAGAGGAAATTATCTGATTTGTCAATAATGTGGTTTTGGTGAGTTAATTCAGCTGTTAAATAATAGAAAATATGATTATTTTTATATATAATGGGATCACCAGTTTATAGGGTTAAAAAAATGGGATTTTGGAAGTGCTGAGCTCTGTCCAGAGGCAAGAGATGGCTCTTGATGGGCTTTAAATGAAATTAAAAAATCCCTCCCTTGCTGGCTGGGGGTCACAAACCAGTTCCAGTGCTCTCCAAACTGGTTGTTTCTCCTCTCCAAAACTGATGGGATTTGGGCCCCTGAAAATTGAGAAACACAAAATTGGGTGAAGATTGGACTTTCAAGGGTTTGGGTTGGGTATTTTTTTTTTTAATGTGGATTTAGTTGATAAATAAATAAAAATAAATGCTAAAAAACATTTAAAAGCTATAAATTGGATCTCTACAGAAGGCAGAAAACATCATTTCTCAGATTTATTTTGGGAACAGTTCATGGTTGGAGGGGGCTTGGAGCAGCCTGGGATGGGGGAAGGGGCTTGAGTTTTAAGGCCCTTCCAACCCAAACTGTTCCGTGACCCCATAATCCCTGATCGCATGGAATCCTTGATCCCATAATCCCTGATCCCATGGAATCCCCATCCCGTGATCCCACAGCTCCTTTTCCTGCAGAATGAGGGCTTTGGGCTCTCACTGCTCCCCCCACAAAGCAGATTTTTGGTCAGTTGTTCCTGAGGTGACCTCACGAGTGACCCCTGGCCACTCTTCATTCCTTGGAAATGACATCTTTTCTTTCTGGACTTTTATGACTTTTCCACAGTTTTAAAAAAACCCCCTTTTTTAAATGAATAGTTGGCAAAAAGCCTTTTTTATTAATGTCCTCTCAGGCTTCTGATGAAGTAATGTGCTTTTTCTTCAATCTCTGCACTGCCATAACAGGCACTGCTGGATTTCCTTGGAGTGGGAATGTGAAAATTCCAGATTATTCTGGCTGCCCCTGCCATTCCCAGCTGGATGAACCCCAATTATCACAGCTCTGGGTGAAAGATTTGATCCCTGAGGGATGTGGCACAGGGAATTTCTCCCTCACTCACTCCTCATTTGTTGCTGGAAAATCCAAATTATAAATCAGATTTCCCAGGACATCAGAGGAAAAAAACACTCTCTCTTATCTTTAACAATAACAATGAGAATGGCATGGGGTTGATTAGTCCAGAAATACCAAAAACTGGGAAATTCCATCTTTTTCATCCCACAAGGATCAAATCCTTCAGGTTGTGAGTTGAGCATCAGCAGAGGCCGCTCATTCCAGGCCATCAGAGCCACCCAAATATCACAGAGTACCAACTCCTTCATTTCCAGAGTGAACTTGCTGAAAAAAAAAGTGTAAAATCCGTGATGTTCCAGCATCCCTGGGACACCAAAACAGGAATATTTTGTTTATTTTGGGGCCTGTGTGGGCCCACAGTCCCAGGCCCAGCCACCACAGGGACCTGGAGCTTTTCCTGAGCATGGGAGGTCTGAGGTTAAAGCAAGGGGGAAAAAAAAAAAAATCCCATCTTTCTGTAAATATCCCAAATTCCTGCTGCTCCCACATTTGAAAGACTGAGCTTCTGTTTTCCTGGGGTTTCCCTGAGCCTCTCCTGGGGTTGTTTTGTGCTGTATTTCCAGGCTGAGCTCTGGGAATGCTGGAGCAGGGATTTGTCTCCAGGCTTTTCCCGACAGGGAACGCTCCCACCTGGAATTTTTCTTGCAATTGGGAGATTCTTGGAAGGTTTTCCAGCTTTTCCTTGGTTGCTCCCAGGTGGATTTCTCAATCCTCTCTGTGTTTCCTGATGGGAAATGCAGGATGGAGACAAAAACCTGCAAATCCCCCCTTTTTTTTCCCCTTGGTTTTACTCCATCCTTCCTTCAGGAATAAAAATCCCCCTCCAAGGATGTGCCCAATCCTTCTGGTATAAAATTTGACACTAGAATCATGATCCAATGATTCTCCCTCAATTCTGAATGGTGAAATTTGCCTTTGGGGAGTTTAAAGAGCTTTTTTTTCTGGAATTCTGGTGCACTCCAGATGTCTCCGAGCCTCTGTGAGCAGCTTCAGAAGGAAAATCCGCCTGTGAATCATTGTCTGCCCCGTGTCCGTGAGGAAGAAATAAACCTCACCCCCCAAACAAAAACCAGAATCCCTTGAATTCTGGAATTTTCTGACCTATTTTAGTACCGAAAAAAAAAAAAAGGGGAAAAAAAAAAGAAATTTCAGCTCCTCTGCTGATGAGTTTCTCATATTGTTTACTTTTGCAACGTTCTCCGTGGAGGAGCAGCCAGGAATGACGTCCACCCCTCGTCCCAGCATCCGAGGGAGAGCTCCAGGGGAAGGAATGTGGCTTCATAAATAGCAAACCACGAATGGGGAGCAGAGGCAAAGCTGCAGGTTCAGAACTCCCTGCAGGAGCAGCTGCTGCACCCACCCTGCCCCGAAATTCCGAGATGATTCCAGCTCTGGTGGTGTTTTTCCTCCTCTCCTGTCCCCTCTCCTTGTGTCAGCAGAGAAGGATAGGTAAGGGGTTTGAATGCTGATTTTATTCTGATTTTATTCTGATTTTATTCTGATTTTATTCTGATTTAAATTCTGATTTTATTCTGATTTGAATTCTGATTTCGTTCTGATTTCGTTCTGATTTCATCTCAATTACATTCTTGTTAAATTCTGATTTAAATTCCGATTTAAATTCTGGTTTAATTCGGATTTTGTTTGGATTTTTAGGCTGCTCTGAAAATGCTGGGGGGTGGAAGGGGATAAAGAGGGAGGATGTTTCAGCTGGAGGAGCCTGAAAATGTTGAGGGATTTGGGGATTTTGTAGGAAAACTCTGTAAATGCTCCGTGGGATTTTTTTCCTGGTTTTCCTCCTGAGGGATAAAGGTTTTTTTAAAGGAAAATATTTATTGTTGGGTTTTGTAAAGAGCTGCCAGAGACAATTTGCATTAATCTGCATTTTACATCTGATTGAAGTTAAAAAAACCCCATCCCACAGAGAGTCCCAGCACAGAATCCCTGGATTTTCTGCACTTGGAGCTCCAGGAATGGACAAATCCCACTTCTCCAAACGCTGTTTTTGGGGAATTCTCAGCTCCAGGAGGATCTGTGGGATCCAAATTATTCCCAATCCAAAATTTGACTGGAGAGGTTACAAATAATCACCAAATCCTTTTGGGAAGATCCACGAGGTTTCTGGGCTCGTTTGTCACATGAAAATGTGGAATTTTGGTTAAATCAATGCCCCTTTGGCACTGGAAAAATTCTCCCTGCTCAAGGATGCAGAGCCCAAATTCCAGCTGATTTTTTCTCCCTGGACACACAGAGGTTTTTGTAGGATTTATTCCTGGTTCTCTTTTTGCTGTAGGTGAGGTGTGATTTCTGTTAAAGGATTGGTAAATCAAGGAAAAGAGAGAGAAATTACGGGAAAAAGAGAGAAATTACAGGGAAAAATTGAGAAATTAAAGGGAAAAAAAGAAATTATGGGAAAAAGAAATTATGGAAGAAATAGAGGAATTATAGGGAAAAAATGGAGAAATTATGGAAAAAACCCAGAGAAATTATAGGAAAAATAGAGAAATTAGAGGGAAAAAAATAGAGACATTATAGAAAAATATTGAGGAATTATAGAGAAAATAGAGAAATTATAGGGAAAAAATGGAGAAATTATGGAAAAAACCCAGAGAAATTATAGGAAAAATAGAGAAATTAGAGGGAAAAAAATAGAGACATTATAGAAAAATATTGAGGAATTATAGAGAAAATAGAGAAATTATAGGGAAAAAATGGAGAAATTATGGAAAAAACCCAGAGAAATTATAGGAAAAATAGAGAAATTAGAGGGAAAAAAATAGAGACATTATAGAAAAATATTGAGGAATTATAGAGAAAATAGAGAAATTATAGGGAAAAAATGGAGAAATTATAGAAAAACCAGAGAAATGAGGTTGTACACCCTCATGGCCAACAAGAAATTGGGCACTGGGATTTTGGGAGAATCCCTGAATTGATCTCCGTGTCCAGTTACCTTTTCACTATCAAATTTCCCTAAAAATCCCCTAATCCTAGAAAACCACAAGTTCCATCCCTCCCTTCCTTGGGCAGAGCCCAGATTTTTACCCCATCCTAAAGATTTTTACCCCATCCCAAGGATTTTTACCCCATCCCAAAGCTTTTTACCCCATCCCAAAGATTTTTACCCCATCCCAAGGATTTCTACCCCATCCCAAGGATTTTTACCCCATCCCAAGGATTTTTACCCCATCCCAAAGATTTTTACCCCATCCCAAAAACTTTTACCCCATCCCAAAAACTTTTACCCCATCCCAAAAACTTTTACCCCATCCCAAAGATTTTTACCCCATCCCAAAGATTTTTCCCCCATCCCCAAGACTTTTACCCCATCCCAAGGATTTTTACCCCATCCCAAAGATTTTTACCCCATCCCAAAGATTTTTACCCCATCCCAAAGATTTTTACCCCATCCCAAGATTTTTACCCCATCCCAAAAACTTTTACCCCATCCCAAAGATTTTTATCCCATCCCAAAGACCTTTTACCCCATCCCAAATACCTTTTACCCCATCCCAAGACTTTCTACCCCATCCCAAAGATTTTTACCCCATCCCAAGACTTTCTACCCCATCCCAAAGATTTTTACCCCATCCCAAAGACCTTTTCCCCCATCCCAAAAGCTTTTCCCCCATCCCAAAAGGACCCTGTAAGCCCCAAATCCAGACAGGACACAATAACCACGATCCCCTTCCCTGGCTGAGCTCAGGAGCTGCTTCTGACCCTCCAGAAAAATCCCAATTTTTCCCTGGATGAGCACACACGTGTCCTTTGTATCCCAAAGATCCCAGCCGGCCACTCCAAAGTGCTGCCACCCGCAAAGATCCCGCCTTCAGCAGGAATCCAGGGAATGCCTTGGGAACAGGTGAGGAGGCAGCAGCTGCTGGGCCCCTTTTTCCACACTTGGGACAGACTCAGCCTCCAGGAGCTGAGCTTTTCCCAGCCCGGAATCTGGGATTTGCTGCTTTTGGCACCAAATCCCTTCCCAAGTGTGAAGTTCAAGGGTTGTGCCAGCCTGGAGCTGTTCCCTCCCTTCCAGCACTGCTGATCCCACTCCATACCCAAATTCCAGCAAAAAAAAAACAACCCCAACTCCCTGGGGGTGGAGGCTGAATGCTGAATATGAAGTTATTAATTCAGTTGGATTATAAATCTGGGATCCTCTGGGATTTTCCCAACTGTTTTGGCTTTTTTTTGGAGGAGGAGGAGGAGGAGAAGTTGGGCCAGAAATGCTGCAAGAGATGAGGGAAACCAACCGTGTGCTGCTGGAAGTTCGGGATTTGTTGAAGCAGCAGGTGGGTGAGGAAGGGACCAAATTCCTGATTTTCTGAGGTCTGGGAATTCTCTGCTCCCTCTGGAATTGGGGAGCTGCTTCCTGGGCCTAATTCCTGATTTTCTGAGGTCTGGGAATTCCCTGCTTCCTCTGGGGATGGGGAGCTGCTTCCTGGGCCTAATTCCTGATTTTCTGAGGTCTGGGAATTCCCTGCTTCCTCTGGGGATGGGGAGCTGCTTCCTGGGCCTAATTCCTGATTTTCTGAGGTCTGGGAATTCCCTGCTTCCTCTGGGGANTTGGGGAGCTGCTTCCTGGGCCTAATTCCTGATTTTCTGAGGTCTGGGAATTCTCTGCTCCCTCTGGAATTGGGGAGCTGCTTCCTGTGTGGAGTGAGCAGCAGATTATTGCTGCAAAACAGAATCCAGAGGTGCTTTGTAATTGGGAGATAAAGTTGGGGAAAAAACTCAAATTGGGAAGAACTTCAAATGAGAAAAAAACCTCCAATCTGGGAAAAAAAAGGTGAAAAAAATCCAGTTGGGTTGGGAAAAAATTCCAGTTGGAATAACCTTCAAGCTGGGAAAAACTTCAAGGTGAAAAGAAATCCTCCAAGTTGAAAAAAACCAAGGTGAAGAAACCCTTCAAGCTGGGAAAAAACTCGACTTGAGGAAGTCAAGTTGAAAATTTGAGTGGGAATCACTGGAAGCTCCTTTGAATTCCCAAATTCTGGTTTGAGCTGAAACATGGAGCGAGCCTTTGAACAGGGCCATGGTGGGATGGATTTAACTGGGAAAACAAAGTCCCTTTTCCCTTGGGTTTGTGGGCTCAGGAGATCAGGGAGAGGCCAAATGTGGGAGATGGAGGAGCCCTCCCAGCCCTTTTTTGTGATCCCATGGAGCTCTGCATTCCCCCTTTCCCATTGTTGTTTTAATCCTAAAAGCCCTCCTGGCTCCCGCAGTTTTTTAGGGAATTTGGAATTTCCTGGGTGCTCTTTCCCCATTTTACCCANTCTGGGAATTCTCTGCTCCCTCTGGAATTGGGGAGCTGCTTCCTGTGTGGAGTGAGCAGCAGATTATTGCTGCAAAACAGAATCCAGAGGTGCTTTGTAATTGGGAGATAAAGTTGGGGAAAAAACTCAAATTGGGAAGAACTTCAAATGAGAAAAAAACCTCCAATCTGGGAAAAAAAAGGTGAAAAAAATCCAGTTGGGTTGGGAAAAAATTCCAGTTGGAATAACCTTCAAGCTGGGAAAAACTTCAAGGTGAAAAGAAATCCTCCAAGTTGAAAAAAACCAAGGTGAAGAAACCCTTCAAGCTGGGAAAAAACTCGACTTGAGGAAGTCAAGTTGAAAATTTGAGTGGGAATCACTGGAAGCTCCTTTGAATTCCCAAATTCTGGTTTGAGCTGAAACATGGAGCGAGCCTTTGAACAGGGCCATGGTGGGATGGATTTAACTGGGAAAACAAAGTCCCTTTTCCCTTGGGTTTGTGGGCTCAGGAGATCAGGGAGAGGCCAAATGTGGGAGATGGAGGAGCCCTCCCAGCCCTTTTTTGTGATCCCATGGAGCTCTGCATTCCCCCTTTCCCATTGTTGTTTTAATCCTAAAAGCCCTCCTGGCTCCCGCAGTTTTTTAGGGAATTTGGAATTTCCTGGGTGCTCTTTCCCCATTTTACTTGGGATTTTAACCAGTGGTTGCCTTCAGGGGACAGAAAGGTTCCATTCTGCTGCAATTCCCGGTGGCAGCTGAAGGATTCCAGAGGCAGGGAGCTGAAATCCTGCAAAAACATCGGAGCTGCTCTCACATTCCAGGCCCTGCATAAAAACCCCAGTGTTTGCTGGGAATGGGGGCAGCCAGGGCTCCTGGCAGCCTCCAGCAGTGATTCCAGTGCTCCCTTCCAGCTCCCAGGCAGATTTTCCTGTTTGTTCTTTCCCCCTCTTGCTACCTTCATTTTATTTTATTTTATTTTATTTTATTTTATTTTATTTTATTTTANATTCTATTCTATTCTATTCTATTTTACTCTATTTTACTCTGTTCTATTTTATTTTATTTTGTTTGATTTGATTTGATTTTTTAATCCACATTTTTCTCAGCAACACCATCACAAAGCCCTTCCTCAGGAGCCAAACTCACATTCCCAAGTGGGAAAACGAGGTGGCAATTCCCTCATCTGGGCAAAGACTTCCCAAAACCTGACTTTCCCTTGCATCAGCCTCCTGGGATGTTGGCAGGGAGGGTGCAATAAAAGCAATTAAAGGTCAGGTTGAGCCTCTGGAGCCAAAGGCTGGAGAATCCTTGGATATCCCTGAACCCTCTGCTCTCTGTCTCCCATTTCCAATGGCAGATCTGGGATCTATCTCTGCATATTCCAATTTTCCAAAGACACCCCAACAATCCCACCCTGTGCATTCCTGGGAGCATTGTCCAGATATTCCCAGAGCTCTGGCAGCCTTGGGAATGTGACAATTCCCTGTTCAGTGCCCAGCACCCTCTGAGGGAAGAACCTTTCCCTGATCTCCATCCCAAATCCCTGACACAGCTCCATGTAGGAATCCTTTCAAGGGGAGCCTGGAGGAAATCAGGAGGGAGTTTCAGGAATAAATTCTAAATATCCACAGAAATGGCACCAGCATTGCCCGAGGTTATTCCCAAGGGAATCTCCTCCTGCCTTCCCTCTCCAGGATTGCTGGATCAGCATCCCCTGGAGCACAAAACTGATTTTTTCCCTCTTGTTTCTGTGCACTCAAATGTTTCCTCCTCTGCGAGAGACCGACAGCATCCTGTGGGAACAGTGGAATTCACACAGGGAATGAATCCCGAGGGATGAACCACCCCATCTCCCAGAGAATGCCCAGATTTTGGGGCAGGCTGGGAGCTGAGCGGGCCCAGCCACGATGTTTTACTGGCACTGGGAATCCTTGGAGCCAAATCCCTCCCCTGGCTCAGCCGTGGCTGCTGTTTCCTTCCAGATCAAGGAGATAACATTCCTGAAGAACACGGTCATGGAGTGCGACGCCTGTGGTGAGTGCCGGGGCTGAGTCCTCTGCTCAGCTGCCCCCTCTGGGTGCCAGCAAGGAGGGAAATGCCAGCTGTGCCCCCGTCCCCAAAGGGAACAGCTTGGATCACAGTTATCCCGAGTTATTCGCAATATTTGGGATTTTTTTTGTGGCCCCCTGCACAAAAGGATTGGTGCCCTGGGCTGTTCCCATGGCTCGAGGGCAGCTGGAGCTGGGGTGCTTCCAGAAGCTTCTCTTTCCTTCCAGAATCCTGGAATGGTTTGGGTTGGAGGGACCTTAAGGATCATCCAGTGCCACCCCTGCCATGGGCAGGGACAGCTCCCACTGTCCCAGGCTGCCCCGCCCTGGCCTTGGAAACTTCCAGGGATCCAGGGGCAGCCACAGCTTCTCTGGGAATTCCATCCCAGCCCCTCCCCACCCTCCCAGGGAGGAATTCCTTCCCAATTTCCCATCCAACCCTGTGGAATCAGCCAGGACTGGGGGGGTTCTGAGCCCCTCATCCCCCAAATCCTTCTCCCCAGGGCTCTTTTCCATCCCTTCACCCCCAGCCTTTGCTTGTCCCCCTCTGCCACGAGCTGTGGCAGGTGAGAAGGTCCCTTCAACCCAAACCATCAATGACTCCTGGGGTTTCTTCTTTATTTGTTGCCAGCTCTGCCTCAGAAATCTGTCCGCCAATGATCCTTAAGGTCCCCTCCAACCTAAACCGTGATCCTGGGATTTTTCTCCACTTCCAAAATAGGGATTATCCTTCACTTCCAAAACAGAGATTTTTCTCCATTTCCAGAATAGGGATTATCCTCCACTTCCAAAACATAGATTTTTCTCCATTTCCAGAATAGGGATTATCCTCCACTTCCAAAACAGAGATTTTTCTCCATTTCCAGAATAGGGATTATCCTCCACTTCCAAAACAGAGATTTTTCTCCATTTCCAGAATAGGGATTATCCTCCACTTCCAAAACAGAGATTTTTCTCCATTTCCAGAATAGGGATTATCCTCCACTTCCAAAACAGAGATTTTTCTCCATTTCCAGAATAGGGATTATCCTCCACTTCCAAAACAGAGATTTTTCTCCATTTCCAGAATAGGGATTATCCTCCACTTCCAAAACAGAGATTTTTCTCCATTTCCAGAATAGGGATTATCCTCCACTTCCAAAACAGAGATTTTTCTCCATTTCCAGAATAGGGATTATCCTCCACTTCCAAAACAGAGATTTTTCTCCATTTCCAGAATAGGGATTATCCTCCACTTCCAAAACAGAGATTTTTCTCCATTTCCAGAATAGGGATTATCCTCCACTTCCAAAACAGAGATTTTTCTCCATTTCCAGAATAGGGATTATCCTCCACTTCCAAAACAGAGATTTTTCTCCATTTCCAGAATAGGGATTATCCTCCACTTCCAAAACAGAGATTTTTCTCCATTTCCAGAATAGGGATTATCCTCTGTTTCCAAATCAGGGATTTTTCTCCACTTCCAAAATAGGGATTAACCCCCACTTCCAGAATAGGGATTTTTTCCTCCATTCCCCAAACCAGGGATTTCCCTCCATTTCCAAAATAGAGATTAACCCCCACTTCCAGAATAGGGATTTTTTTTCCTCCATTCCCCAAACCAGGGATTTCCCTCCATTTCCACCCCTGGCAGAGAGACCGGGCAGGGATCCCCCAGCTGTGCCCACCCCAGGGAGGTGCTGGCAGTGCCAGCTCTGTCCTCACCACCCCTCTCACCCCGCAGGGATACGGCCAGAGGTGACAGGTCCTGTTGTCACCACGACCCAGTTCAACCGCTGCCTCCCCAATCCCTGCTTCCCTGGAGTTCCCTGCTCCAACACCGGCACCGGCTTCCGCTGCGGGCCCTGCCCTGCTGGATATTCCGGGAACGGCACCCACTGCACCGACATCAACGAGGTAAAACACCCAGGGCCAGCCTGGAATTCACAGAATCGGCCCCGTTTCCTTGGAATGTTGCAGGCTTTGCCTCGTGGTTGGCAGGAAAAGCCTTGCAGTCCCTGCAGGAACTGGAATTCTGGGGTTGGTTCTCCCCGTGCTCTCCCCCCAGGAGGGTTTAGGGTCAGTCCAGTTGGGATTTCTCCCAACAGAATAAATCCTTAGGTTTGTGCCACACAGGGAGAGGAGTTTGGAAGAGCAGAGTGGCCTCCTTTGTCGATGAGTTGTTGGAGACAAGATTTATTAGGTGTGGAATGGGATCAAACACTTCCCAAACAATCCTTGAAACAGCAAACCTTAACCACAGGGCTTTGTCTCTGCCCTAAATCAAACCTTGCTGGGCAGATGCTGTGAGGGTTTTGTAGGAAATGTGGCATTCTACCAATTTTAAGCTCTGTGTGTGCACAAAGCTCTGCTCTGATTTTTTGTAGGGCTCCTGAGTTCGGTGCTTCCCAAACCATATTCCTAAACTTGATTATCCCACTCTTGCAGAGCCTCAATTGCATTTCAATTTAAAAACCTGCTGAAGGCTCCATGGGAGATTTTGGGATTGTCAGTCCAAAATATGGGATCCACTGTATTCCTGTGATGCATCTGCCAGCACAGAGCATAAAAATCCAGGGAAAATAACGAAATATTGGAGAAAGCAAAGCATTCACAGCAATTTTGGAAAGAGAGTGGTGAACAAACAACTTGTGTTGTGTTTCAAGGCCAGGGTGAGGAATTGTCCAGTTCCCTGGACTCTGGGGATTCCAGGAAGGAAAATGTGAAGCAAGAGCAGCTCCCTGCCGGGCTCTGGTGTCACCTGAGGAGAATTAGAGCTCAAAGTGGCTTTGTTTTATTGTGACCTGAGGGGACACCCGAGCTGGGGAAGCTCTCCAGGAACTTCTGTTCGATTTTATCTTCCTTAAAACTAAAAACCCATGAGCTGGATGTGCCCCAGGGCTGGAGCTGCCCCCTGGCACAGCCCTGGGCACCCTCTCTCTTGTTTCAGTGCAATGCCAACCCCTGCTTCCCAAAAGTCCAGTGCATTAACACCAACCCTGGCTTCCGCTGCGACCCCTGCCCACCCGGCTTCACTGGGCAGCTGCTGGAAGGGGTGGGAATGGCCTATGCCAGGGCCAACAAACAGGTAAGGGCCTGGAATGTTCTGGGTCCCTCAGAAGCTGGGAATTCTCTCCCCTCTGCAGCTGGGACTCAAAGATCTTTGAAGAAATGGGAGGGAAACGCGAGGTGATGGTTTCTAAAGATGGAAGGGATTCCTGCCTGCGAGGGTGGGGAGGGGCTGGGATGGAATTCCCATCCCTGAAAGTGTCCAAGGCTGGCTTGGAGCACCCTGGGATAGTGGAGGGTGTCCCTGGAGGTGGGAATGGAATGATTTAAGGTCCCTTCCCACCCAAACCTTTCTGGGATTCCGTGATTCCATGGATTGGTGGGAATGCAGAGAGAGGAGAGTGCCCAGGATGTCCTGATACCTCAGCCCCAGAGCCAAACTGGGGCTGGACACAGCATCCCAACACCTCAGTGGCTGTGGAGCCATCCTGGGAATGGGAATGGGAATGGGGATGGGAATGGGGATGGGGATGGGAATGGGAATGGGGATGGGGATG
>VZRV01003965.1:100065-112818 GCA_013398115.1 Falcunculus frontatus | reverse complement strand
ATGGGGATGGGGATGGGAATGGGGATGGGGATGGGAATGGGGATGGGAATGGGAATGGGAATGGGAATCCTTTCTGCTGGGACACAGAAGAGTTCACACAGCTGCTGCCACCCCCTCCCAGCTTCCCTGACAGCTCCAGACAGGTTAAAGCCAAAATCCCAACAGCCTGGGCTGATTGTGGTTTTTAGGGATAATTGTCCCACAAAGGAGCACTCAAGGCTTGAGGTATTTGGTCATGGGATGCACCCATTGAGCTTCCAAATCCGTGGACCCCCTTCCACTGTGAGGATATTCCAGCAGCTCAGCTCAGAGCTCAGCTCTGCTCCCAGGCTGAAATCTCTGCTGGCTCTGGGAAGGGGGTCTGGAATCCTGCTGGGATCTTCCTCGAGCTTGTCAGCAGGAAAACTTCCTAGTCCTGGGCTAGTGAGGTGTGCCAGGGCTCTGCTTCTGCACCTGGCCCTGCCCAGGTGCTGGGATTTGGGGTGGGGTGAAGGTAAAGGAGTGTCCTGTTCTCCCTGGGCAGGTGTGCACCGACATCAACGAGTGTGAGACAGGAGCTGCCAGGAATTGTGTCCCAAACTCCATCTGCATCAACACCCGGGTAAATCCTCAGGGATCTGGAGAGGGTCCTCTGGAGCCAGGCTGGGAGAGCTGGGGGTGTTCAGCTGGAGAGGAGAAGGCTCCAGGGAGAGCTCAGAGCCCCTTGCAGGGCCTAAAGGGGCTCCAGGAGAGCTGGAGAGGGACTGGGGACAAGGGATAGAGGGACAGGACACAGGGAATGGCTTCACATTGGAAAAGGGGAACTTGGGTGGGATATTGGGAAGAAATTCCTCCTGTGAGGGTGGGGAGGGGCTGGGATGGAATTCCCAGAGCAGCTGTGGCTGCCCCTGGATCCCTGGAAGTGTCCAAGGCCAGGCTGGAGCAGCCTGGGACAGTGGGAGCTGTCCCTGCCATGGCAGGGGTGGCACTGGATGGGCATTAATATCCCTTCCAACGCAAACCATCCCAGGATTCCATTCCTGGAGATCCTCGTGGATCTCTTCTCCCAGTGGCGAATCCATCTGCCGAGGAAAGGCTGCAGCAGAGATTTGCCGGGATTTGCGGTCGAGTTCCTGCCCGTTTTCCCTGCAGGGATCCTACAAGTGCGGCGCCTGTAAGCCGGGCTTTGTCGGGGATCAGCTGAGCGGCTGCAGGAGCCAGACGGCCCCAGGAACTCGGCGCTGCCCCAACGGCGAGATCAGCCCGTGCCACGAGAAAGCCGAGTGCATCGTGGAGAGGGACGGCTCCCTGTCCTGCCAGGTCCGGGGGGCTGCTGCCATCCTCTGGACATTTGGGTCTGCTCCCACCCTCCTGAAATTGGGGTCCGGTCCGGTCCCATCGCGCTTGGGCTGTGCTCGCTCCGCGTTCCCTCATCCCGCGCTCCTCTCCCGGGTCTGCCACTGCTATCCCTTCCAACGCGCCCTTCCAGGCGAAGAAGAAGATGGAGAACCATCCCTGCTGGTCCCTGTCACCTGAGCTGCAGCCACCGCTCCTCCCTGGGCTGCTCCCGGCACCTCCGATCCGCTCCCGCTGCTTTGGGGGTTTTGGTTTTTCCTGAAGCGCTGCAAATCTGCCGGGCACGGAATTCCCTGGAGCTCAGCAGGGAGAATCCATTCAGCAACCTCAGAGCCAACTTCTGCTGCCGCCTCTTCACAGCCTCAGCACCGAGCAGGGAGTTGGATCTGAGCTGCTCAAATTCCAGGAATGTTTCTCCCAGGCGTTATTTCCCTGGAGAGTTTCACACCCCTGGATTTGCAGCGTTTTGTGCCGGTTCTTTTGTAAAACCTTGGCTTTTGGAAGGCTGTGGCCATCGGGGAGCTGATTTTGTGTCTCTGCTGCCTTTCAGTGCCTCGTGGGGTGGGCAGGGAACGGTTACGTGTGCGGGAAGGACACGGACATCGACGGAGTCCCCGACGAGAAGCAGCGCTGCTCCGACAAGAAATGCCGCAAGGTGAGAGCAGCCGGCTCCCGATCCTCAGGAAATCGGGAACTTCAGTCCAGGACAGGCCTTGGGTGCTGCTGAGACCTCCAGAACTCGGGCTGGGTGACATTCCCACATCCCTGTGCCTCTCTCCTGACAGGATAACTGCATGACCGTCCCCAATTCGGGCCAGGAGGATGCGGACAGGGACGGGATCGGAGACGCCTGCGATGACGATGCCGATGGAGACGGGATCCCAAACGCTGAGGTTCGAGTTGTGCTGCCCTTCCCAAAGCAGCAGTGGGAATTCAGAGATCCCAGTGGGAATTCAGAGGTCCCAATGGGAATTCAGAGATCCCAGTGGGAATTCAGAGATCCCAGTGGGAATTTACAGGTCCCAGTGGGAATTTACAGGTCCCAATGGGAATTTACAGGTCCCAATGGGAATTCAGAGATCCCAGTGGGAATTCAGAGATCCCAGTGGGAATTCAGAGGTCCCCATGGGAATTCAGAGGTCCTCATGGGAATTCAGAGATCCCAGTGGGAATTTACAGGTCCCAATGGGAATTCAGAGGTCCCAGTGGGAATTTACACGTCCCAGTGGGAATTTACACGTCCCAGTGGGAATTTACAGGTCCCAATGGGAATTCAGAGGTCCCAGTATGAATTTACAGGTCCCAGTGGGAATTTACAGGTCCCAGTGTAAATTTACAGGTCCCAATGGGAATTTACAGGTCCTAGTGTGAATTTACAGGTCCCAATGGGAATTCAGAGGTCCCAATGAGAATTCAGAGGCCTTGTTCTGGTTGCTCTGATGATCTAAACCCAGGCAGAGAAACATCCGGGCACTGAAGGGACCCCACAAGGGCTGGGAACTGGGGAGTCTGTCCTTAGTGAGGCCTGGCTGGGGACACCCTGAGGAGGTGCTGGTGTCCCCAGCCCGTGTCCCTGTCCCTGTCCCTGCAGGACAACTGTGTGTACACGAGGAACACGGACCAGCGCAACGCCGACAAGGACAACTTTGGGGACGCGTGTGACAACTGCCGGCAGGTGAAGAACAACGACCAGAAGGACATCGATGGCGACGGGAAGGGCGACGAGTGTGACGATGACATGGATGGGGACGGTGAGAGCTGAGATCCAGACACGTTCCAGACTGGTTCCTGCTGGGATCAGGCACAGCTCAGTTCCTGGGGTGACAAACTGGGCAGTGCCCGTGCCCCGGAGCTCAGCTCTGTCGCAGGGTGGTGCTCACAACCTTTGATTTATTATCACTTTTATTGCCACAATCACACCCAGCTTCATCCTCACTGCCTGGTGCTGCATTTCAAGGCAGAAATTTGGGAATGTCCAAGCTGCCAGCAGCTCGAGGCTGGGGGTGTCAGGGCTGTCCCCTGGGGTGGACACAAACGTGGCTGGCTTTGGAAACTGAGCTGATCACAATTTGCATAAAAGCTGCTCCCAGCAGCCAGGAATCCCCACTGCTGCTGGCCCCAGCCACGGGGAGTTCCTGACAGAGAATTCCCAGCACATCCAGGGCTGGTTGGGTCTGGCTGGGTCCTGCCAAACTGCTCCAGCCTGGCCTGGGACACTTCCAGGGATGGGGCAGCCTCAGCTTTTTTGGGAAGCTCGTGTTCCCTGTGCTGCTCCAGGTGTCCAGTGTGGGACAGCCCCGGGGGTGGTCCCACCCCTGCTCAGGGGGAACTCAACAAACCCCATCCCCAAATCCTGAAATCACTGCTTTATCCATGAATTCCCCCGCCCTGGATTTTTGTGGACCCACTCTCCCTGTTTCCCAGGCATCAAAAACCCCATGGACAACTGCAGGAGAGTGCCCAACCCTGACCAGAGGGACAGGGACGGGGACGGCGTGGGGGACGCCTGTGACAGCTGCCCCACCCTCAGCAACCCCGACCAGGTACAGAACCCTCCCAGTTCCAGTCCCACGGGGTCATTCCTGTCACCCCAGCAGTGCCTGTGTCACCTGCCCTGGTGACAATTCCAGCTGCCACCCTCCTGTGGCACGAAAGGAAATTCCCTCGGGAGCAAACGGCAGCCAGGGAGGAAGTTTGGCACTCTGGAGTTCCTCAGAATCCCCCCAAAAAATCCCCCAGAAACTCTCCTGCTGTTGGCAGCTCTGTTCCCTATTCCTCCTCTTAATCTCTGGAAAATTTCAATTATTCTTCCTTTTATTTTTCTAGAAAGACACCGACCACGATCTGGTGGGAGATGTCTGTGACACCAACCAGGACAGGTGAGACCTTGCTGCAAAAATTCCAAATTCCATTTATTTGCATGAAATCCTGAAAATGAAAGAACAAAAAGGGCTGTGACAACCTGGCCTCATCCCATAAAAAAATGGAAGTTTAGAGATGGAATTGTCTTCAGACCTCAAAAAAAGTGACCACTGGAAGTAAAGACCATTCCCAGAGCTATCCCCACATCCCAGCAGGAATATTCCTGCCCTGTTCTTGGTGTGACAAATCCTTCCAAGGCTGAAATCACCGATCCTGCTGCTCCTGCCGAGGATCCCGGCCCCTGGGAAGGATTTCTGTGCTGGTGGCCGTGGGTAACGTGTCCCTGTCCCTGTCCCTGTCTCTGCAGCGATGGGGACGGGCACCAGGATTCCCGGGATAACTGCCCCACAGTGCCCAACAGCTCCCAGGTGGACACGGACAACGACGGGCTCGGGGACGAGTGTGACGAGGACGACGACGACGACGGGATCCCGGATCTGAGGCCCCCCGGCCCCGATAACTGCAGGCTGGTCCCCAACCCCGGCCAGGAGGACTCGGATGGTGAGGGATGGATCCCTGTGGGGGCTCCTTGGGGTCGCTGCAGGGCTCTGGAACCCACAGGGATTTGGGTTTCCTCGGGACTGACACGAGCCAGGCCTGTGGCGCTTGGAGATCTCGTCAACCCCAACATCAGGGTCATGTTTGGGATCATGTTTGGGGTCACGTTTGGGATCGTGTTTGGGGTCGTGTTTGGGATCGTGTTTGGGGTCGTGTTTGGGATCGTGTTTGGGATCATGTTTGGGGTCATGTTTGGGATCGTGTTTGGGGTCACGTTTGGGGTCGTGTTTGGGGTCGTGTTTGGGATCATGTTTGGGATCGTGTTTGGGGTCATGTTTGGGATCATGTTTGGGATCGTGTTTGGGGGCATGTTTGGGGTCACGTTTGGGATCATGTTTGGGGTCATGTTTGGGATCATGTTTGGGGTCACGTTTGGGATTGTGTTTGGGGTCATGTTTGGGTCACGTTTGGGGTCATGTTTGGGATCACGTTTGGGGTCAGGTTCCTCTTCCAGACATGTCTCTGCTTTGAGGGGTTTCTCTGCAGCTCCTCAGGGTGTCCCAGCTCCGAGCAGCTCCTCACCTGCCCCTGCTGCTGCCTGAGGCTGAGCAAACCCAGAGCAAGGGGCAGGAGCAGCTGCTCCAGGCTCATTCCTCCTCCTCGTGCCCAGGGGACGGCGTGGGGAATCTGTGTGAGGACGACTTCGACAGGGACATGGTGATCGACAGGATCGACGTCTGCCCCGAGAACGCCGAGGTGACACTCACTGACTTCAGGGCCTTCCAGACCGTGGTGCTGGACCCCGAGGGGGACGCTCAGATCGACCCCAACTGGATCGTCCTCAACCAGGTAGGGGAGAGCTCCAGCTGGGAGCAATCCTGGATGGTTTTCCCTAAAAGGCTCTGCAGCCTCTGTGGTTCTGCAGTGCCCAAATCCCGGAGTCGCAGCCCTGGAGCTGCACAAGAGGGAATTTGGTGTGTCTGGAACTGCAGTAATGAGTCACAATTCCTCTTCCCAGGGCATGGAGATTGTCCAGACCATGAACAGCGATCCTGGCCTGGCTGTAGGTGAGGAATTTACCTTTTCCCACTGGAAAATCATCACTTGGTGCAGCTTTGATCAGCCACTGCTTCATGATCCATCCACTGCTCCCTGTAGTCCCCATGTCCACATTCCCCTTGGCAAAATCCATCTCCCCCACTGGGAGAGATCCAACAAATAGATCCAACCCTGGGTCTGTTTCATCCTGGAATGCAGAGTCTCTGTTCTCCTGCCCCTGACAGGGTACACAGCCTTTAATGGGGTGGACTTTGAGGGCACCTTCCACGTCAACACGGCCACGGACGACGACTACGCCGGGTTCATCTTCGGGTACCAGGACAGCTCCAGCTTTTACGTGGTCATGTGGAAGCAGATGGAGCAGACCTACTGGCAGGCAAACCCCTTCCGGGCAGTGGCAGAGCCTGGAATTCAGCTGAAGGTAAAGGAACCCCGGAGAAGGAATTCCGTGCTGGAATTTTGCCTTGGGATAAGCAGCTGTAGCCAATCCTTTCTGTACACACTGACCAGGCTCTGCTCTGTCCCAGGCAGTGAAATCCAAAACTGGCCCTGGGGAGTACCTCCGGAATTCCCTGTGGCACACGGGAGACACCACGGACCAGGTGAAGCTGCTCTGGAAAGATCCCCGGAATTCTGGCTGGAAGGACAAGACCTCGTACCGCTGGTTCCTGCAGCACCGGCCCCAGGTCGGCTACATCAGGTGAGGCTCTGCCCTTCCCTGCCCTCAGCTCCAGGCAGGACAATTCCCACCAGGAAAATCAGCCTCAGGGAACCCCACAACGGGTTTGGAAGGGAACTCCTCCAGTTCCAACCTTGCCATGGGCAGGGATTCCCCTATCCCAGGCTGCTCCAGCCCGGCCTTGGACACTCCCAGGGATGGAGCATCCACGGGGCCTGGGGAGCTCCTGCTCAGTCCCTGCCCTGTTCCCCTCCAGGGCTCGGTTCTATGAAGGGCCCGAGGTCGTGGCAGACACCGGAGTTGTCCTGGACACCACCATGAGAGGGGGACGCCTCGGGGTCTTCTGCTTCTCCCAGGAGAACATCATCTGGTCCAACCTCCGCTACCGCTGCAACGGTGAGCTTGGCAAAGCAAACATGGAATTCTTTCCCATTTTTCTTTCCAGTTGCTCACTTGGACACCTGCACAGCCACGGGAATGAGGCAGCAAACAGGAGCTGAGTCCATTTTTCCCTGCTGTTCCTCCTCCTGATCTCTCTTTGCTTTCATCCTCAGACACCATCCCGGAGGACTACGAGACGTTCCGGGTCCAGCAGGACTAATCCCCGTGGAATGTCCCCAACCTGCTTCCCAAACCGTGCTCACTCCCGCTCTGGAATCCTGCCCCAAGAACTGTCAGCACCTCCCACCGCGCCCTCACAGCCTCCAGCTCCTCTTCCCCAACAGCAAATCCCTTAAAACGCTACACAAATCCTCTGGGAAGGGCAGAGGTGGAGACAGGGAGTGTGACCAGACGCCTGAGCTGCTGCAAGCCCCAGCTCGTGGCTGTGCTGGAAGCTCCCTGCAGCAGCTGGGGTGGTTGGAGTAAGTTTGGAGTGGATGATTCCCAGGAATCTTTTCCCTACTCCAAGGCTCCTGAGTGTGAACGTTGTTTTCCTTTTCGGGACCTGCTGCAAAGCAAAACCAGCACGAGTCTGAGAAGGACGCGCGGAGCAGCCTCGGTACAAGTTGCTGATTTTAAGAAATAAAAAAGCACTTTAAGGAGAGTATCTTTGTTCTGGAATGTTGGATAATAAATACTTGGAATGTTGGATAATAAATTCTAGATTTCTCCTTGGTCATGTGTGTGTTCTTTCCCCTCTTCTGAAGCTTTTCCCTTGCAGGTGTGGAAGGGAGGAACCCTCCAGGGCTGAGCTCAGTGGGGCTGAGAGAGCCCTGGGCTGGATTGGGAATTTCCTTGGAAGTGCCAATGCATGGAGGCACCTTTTCCTCAAGAACCTCCCTCTCCCACCCATTCCCTGGGTGAGAGCTCCACCCGTCCAACCCCAAGTGTAAAACCCCTCTCACCAGGCAGCTCTGGGCACTGAAATTCTCATTTTTTCTTTCAAAATCCACCAACTCCCCCAGAATCCCCACCCCAGGGAGCCCCAAACACAACCAAGGCCAGGCTTAAGTGAAGCAGAGCTGTCACCAAGAGACCTCAGAACTCGGGGAACGTTTTGGGGACAGTTTAAATTCAGACCTCACCACGTTTTAGAGCAGCTGCAGTTTCCTCTTGCAGAGTCCCCAGTTCAGTTTCCAACCAAAATAATCTGATTTTGCTGTTTCCTTATGGACACTGAACCTCCCCCCCACCAACAAATGAAACTGAGAAAAAGCCGAGCAGCCAGAGGCAGAAACATTTGAATTTTATTCCATTTCCTTTACAAAGAATGCAAAGATACAAAGACAGAAGCCTTCACACAAAAAAAAAATAAAGGTGGGAAAGGATGTACATGGAGCTGAGCTGTGTTTTCACATCAGGTCTGGTTGCAAACACTTAAAGCCAACGTCAGTTTTCCACTTTACCCAGAGAAAAACCCAAGAAATAAACCTTTGCTGGTGCAGGGATGACTTTTCCTGCATTTCTGTGCCCCTGCTGCTGCACTGAGCAGGGTTGGTTTGCAAAATCAGTGAAATCACCCACAAATTGCCTGAATAGAAAAGGTTTTGCTTGTCCAGAACAGCAGTTTTTAGGCTGAAAATGCATCATTTTGGGTTTTTTTCCCCAAACTCAACACCCTCCACCAGGTCGGGTTTAGCTGCCACTGAGTCAGAGACGCTGCTGGGTTGGATAAAATCAAACTTTCCCTTCAGGAAACACCTTCACTTCCCCTTCCACAGGGAATCTGGTCAGGGATGGGGCTCCCAAAAGGTCAGGAAGAGCTCAAAGTTCTGATTCCTCCCCAAAATAACCCTCAGTGTCTCCTGTCCTGCTCTGTCAGGGTTTTATGGGCTCCCAGGGCTGTGGATGTGCCCAGGGGATGCTGCCCCACCCCAGATGTGCTGCTGCTCCTGCCAGGAATATTCAGGATCCAACAAGGTTTGGTTTAATGAGCCTTAAACCCCACAAACATCACAGAACTTTGATATTCAACCATCTCTGCAAGGATGGAAACTTCACCTCTATCTCCTCATTTAGTACCTTAAAAATTCCAAATTTGAGCCAAACCGGACTTTTTCCTCTCAAAGCTGACATCAGACAGAAGCCAGGATATTTGGGAAGTCCTTTTCCTGCTGGACAAACACGAGAGATCCATCTGAATTCCAAAAAATTCCCTTTTTATGGCACAATTCAACTCAATTTCTATGAGCAAGTTCAAGCCTGTTGGTTTTTCCTTCAGGAATTTTACAACTCCAGTGACAGAAACCACTCTTGGGTTTAGAATGGAGACTTTTCATCCCTTTTTTCCCCTAAACCACAGTGGGAAAGAGCGGGATCGAGGAATCCCTGGGAATGTTCAAGCAGCCACATGGAGCAACCCCAGCTCCACGTCTGGAATTATGGACTGGAGGATTCTCCAGTGGCTCACATGGACCAGGAGGTGACATCAGGGTGGGTTCACCTGGGTGTGTCCCTGTCCCCTCAGGGGTTGGGACACTGGGCAGGAAAATCAAAGAGCCCAAGACAGAACCATCACCTGTGTCCAATTCCCAGCTCCGAGGTGGCTCCATCCCCAGCACATGGAATGAAGGAAAACACCAAAACTTCCCCCAAAGGACATTAAAATCCAACGATTTTAGGCCTGACCCAAAGCCACCAGCACAGGCCCTCAGAGCTGCCTGTCCCTGTCACCGAAGCCACCACGGCTCCGGAGCGTTCGGACAACGGGGGGGAAGTTCCACCTCCACATGGGGAGAACTTTCCATGGAGGTGGCAGAGCCTGGAACAGCTCCAGGGAGGGCCTGGGGACATCCCAAAGCCACCTGGGGACATCCCAAAGCCACCTGGGGACATCCCAAAGCCACCTGGACACGCTCCTGTGTCCCTGCTCCAAGTGGGCACTGGGGGATCTCCAGAGGACCCTTCCAACCCCACTGTTCTGGGATCATGGGATCCTTGGGGATCAGGATCCCTGTGGGTCCCTTCCAACTCGGGATATTCCAGGATTCCAGGGTTGGAATTGTAGGATTCAAACTCAACTCCTGCTCTTTACTCCCAGGAGTAATTCCCACACAGCCCAGCCACGTGTGGGATTCTCTCCCGTTTTCCCCATGCTTCCCCATCCCATCCCTCCACCCCCTGAAGAAAAGAGCCAGCGGATTTTACCCCTTTAGGCCTTTATTTTGATAAAATTGGTCAAGCCCACATAAGGCAACGCACACACGGCTCCGCCCGCCCCCCGCCCGCCCCAAACCGCCTCGGAAAATAAATAACACAAACCAAGAGAGGACTCCATGTAGTGTTTGGCTTTGCAGTATAGAAATTCCACACAATGATTTTGTTGTGTTGGTTGGTTGTTTTTTTTTTTGTTTTGTTGGTTTTTTTTTTTCCTGTTTAAAAAGGTAAAAATGATTTATAATACACAGTCAGAATGTCGTGGTGCCCGCATAGAAAACCGACATGCAATCCATGCCTACACTGCGCCGTATAAATAAGATGCAACTCAAAATACAAAGAACAGGAACACTACAAAGTTTAATTCTAAGAGGGAGGGAGTTTTTTCGGGGTTTTTTTTTTTTTGTTTTGTTTTGTTTTCCTGGTTGTTTTGTAAAAAGGACAGACACACGTAACAAAGGCTACCTGCGCTTTCACATTGCCATCACAGTGACGGGGGGGCCGTTGCTCCGAGGAATAAACGCGCTGGTTTTGGGGTTTCTCCCGAAAAAACAGCCAAGGTCGGGATCTATGGGGGGAGGAGGGGCCTTCCTGCTTCCTTCGTGTCCAGAGGGGGTTTCCAGGGTCTTTCCTTAATCGTGGTTTTAACAGAAATCCAAGTTTTTAGGACCGAGGGTTTGGTTTTGAGGGAAATTTAAGTGGTTTTGGGTGCTGCTTTTAGGTGAACTTGGGGCAGCTTTTGCTCTTGGAATCATGGAATTGAGGTTAGGAAAGAGCCACTGAATCAAGGTTGGAAAAGAACCTGAACCAAGTCTAGAAAAGAATCACCAAATTAAGGCTGGAAAAGAATCACCAAATTAAGGTTGGAAAAGAACGACCGGATCAAGGCGGGAGAAGAGCGACTGAATTAAGGTTGGAAAAGAATTATGGAATCAAGATTGGAAAGGAACAACCAAATCAAGGTTGGAAAAGACCTCCAGGATCATCAAACCCAACCTCCTCTGAGCTGAAGGTTCATCCACGAGCGCTCTTAGAAACGAATTAATCAAATAATTCACGAAACCTCCGGGGAGGTCGCGGAACGCGCACGGAACGAACGATTCCCGAACCGATTTCGCGGCCGTTTCTGGAAACATTTTCCCCCTCTTAAAAATGAGAAATGAGCCCAGGGGGGCAGAGCCCAGCCCGGGCTGTGTGTGGGGGACAGGGGGCACAGGGGGGGCGGCTGGCGAGCGCTCCCTGCCATGCAGAAGCCGTGGGAGCCGGGCCCGGGTCACGCATGCGGCCGGTGCAGAGCCAGCGGGGGCTGGAACGCCAAGGAAAATTCTATGTACAGGGAAAAGAGGGAAAAGAGGGAAAGGAGCCTCCCCCCACCCCCCACAGCACCAGGGCTGGGTTTGCTTCTGGAAAAAAAAAATATCACAGTTTTGGATGCACCGAGGGTTTATTCCTGTTCTTCCCCATTGTATTGGCAAATGCAACAGTCTAGCTTGGGAATTTGGGAATGAATTTGTTATGGATAGAAAAACACGGAGGGAGAGGGGGGGTCACTCAGCAGGGAGGGTGGGACAGTCACCCCTGGAGACACCAGACAGCTTCAACACCACTGAACTCAAACTTATCAATAATAGCAATTAACACCATTTTCTCCTTGGTATTTTTTTTTTTTGTGTTTTCCCTCTCTGCTCCCACCTGTGGGGGGGAGCCCCACACAATCTGACATGAGCAGGGGATGCTAAATTGGAAAAAAAAGCAAATTATTTGTGCTGGGAACACTCGGGCTCCGCTCCACGCTTTTCTCTGGGTTTGCTTCCAGATCAGTCTGATGCCACAAAAATGGGAATTTTTAAGGAGAGAGGAGGGGGGGATCCCTCTGGGGCAGCTCCCATGTGAAAGGTTCCCCTCGGGGAAGGGAAAGGCAGGAGCTGCTGGAATCCCTGGATCTCAAAGCAGCTTTTCCCTGCCCGCAGCTGGAGCCCATCCTGGCACACACAGCATTCCCACGAGGACATCCCAGCTCCTTCCCCCTCCCAAGGGAAGAGAACCTGGATTTCTCTCAGCTGGATGCTCCCTCATTGTGACAGTTGCAGCCAAGGTGTGTTATTGGAAATTAAGGCCATTTTCAAGGTCTACTTACAAGTCTAAGAAACAAAGAGCTCTTATTTACACACGGAGTTAAAAAACCGGGAAGGAGCCGCAGCCACAGCTCCCTGTCCGAGTCTCCAGGGAGGAATCTCAGCTCCTGCTCGGGTGCTTCGCTCAAAAGTGACTCTGGTGTTAAAGAAACACATCACAGACAAGGACTGCCACATGCATGGGAGTCATTCCAATGGGAGAACCACCTGGAATTCCCACCCAGAGCGTTCTGGGCTCCCACTGTACCTTCAGCAAGGGGCTCCGAGTCACCTGGGCCCAAATTCCTCCTGTTTTTTCCAGGTATCCTCCTGTTTGAGCTGCCTTTGACCTCCTCCTTAAACTGGAAAAACGTGGGGGATCTGAAACAAGCAGCCACCAGGAGTGAACGCGTCCTACCGGGCTCAAACCCTGCCAAAAAATCCCAAAACGTTCTCAAGAGATGCGGGGAAACCTCTGGAGGGCGTGGGGAAGGATAAAACTTAAAAAATTATTTAAAAAAAAAAAAAAAAAAAAAAAAAACACAAAAA
>VZRV01003965.1:72292-92821 GCA_013398115.1 Falcunculus frontatus | reverse complement strand
GGAGTGGGGGGGGGGGGGCAAAGAGTGAGGGGGGAGAGGGGGAAAACCAAATAGAACAAGAAACTGCTGAGTAACACAAACAAAAAGAAGGAAAACTCTACATGGACAAAACGGGGACGTGACAGAAAATTAATTGGGAATTAATTGGCATTAATTTGATGTGGGAGAGGCCGAGGCAGGCCCGAGATGAATTTGCTCACCTGGTGGGAGAGGGCATTAGCCTGCCTAGCTGTCATCTGCTGCTCATAATAGGAGTCCCCAAAAACACTGCCCAGCATGGAAGAATGCTGAAAACAAAACAGAGGCTTTATGGTGCAAAATCCCAAATTCCTCTCCCCCGGCTCTTCCCGGCACTGGGAATTCCAGAGAAATCCACACGGAGAGGGCGGGAATCGCCCGGGGCCTGCAGGAATCCTCCAGGGCACAGAGGATCCACAGGGAGCGGGTGGGGATCCCACAGGGCCCAGGGGATCCATGAGGAGCAGGAGGGAATCCCACAGGGCCCAAAGGATCCCAGAGGATTCCCGAGGATCCACAGGGAGCGGGTGGGAATTCCACAGGGCCCAGGGGATCCCAGAGAATCCCAGAGGATCCACAGGGAACAGGCGGGAATCCGACAGGGCCCAGGGGATCCCAGGGGATCCCAGAGGAGCAGGAGGGAATCCCATGGGGCCCGGAGGATCTCAGAGGAGCAGGAGAGAATCCCACAGGGCCCAGGGGATCCCTCAGGATCCCACAGGGAATGGGCGGGAATCCCACAGGGCCCAGGGGATCCCACAGGGCCCAGGGGGATCCCTCAGGATCCCACAGGGAGTGGGTGGGAATCCCACAGGGCCCAGGGAATCCCAGAGGGCCCCAAATGATTCATATGGAGCAGGAGGAAATCCCACAGGGCCCAGAGGATCCCAGAGGATCCACAGAGAGCAGGAGGGAATCCCACAGGGCCCAGGGGATCCCTCAGGATCCCACAGGGAATGGGTGGGAATCCCACAGGGCCCAGGGGATCCCAGAGGATCCCACACAGAGCAGGAGGGAATCCCACAGAGCCCAGGGGATCCCAGAGAATCCCAGAGGAGCAGGCAGGAATCCCACAGGGCCCAGAGGATCCCAGAGGATCCACAGGGAGCAGGAGGGAATCCCACAGGGCCCAGGGGATCCCTCAGGATCCCACAGGGAATGGGTGGGAATCCCACAGGGCCCAGGGGATCCCAGAGGATCCCACACAGAGCAGGAGGGAATCCCACAGAGCCCAGGGGATCCCAGAGAATCCCAGAGGAGCAGGCAGGAATCCCACAGGGCCCAGAGGATCCCAGAGGATCCACAGGGAGCAGGAGGGAATCCCACAGGGCCCAGGGGATCCCTCAGGATCCCACAGGGAATGGGTGGGAATCCCACAGGGCCCAGGGGATCCCAGAGGATCCCACACAGAGCAGGAGGGAATCCCACAGAGCCCAGGGGATCCCAGAGAATCCCAGAGGAGCAGGCAGGAATCCCACAGGGCCCAGAGGATCCCAGAGGATCCACAGGGAGCAGGAGGGAATCCCACAGGGCCCAGGGGATCCCTCAGGATCCCACAGGGAATGGGTGGGAATCCCACAGGGCCCAGGGGATCCCAGAGGATCCCACACAGAGCAGGAGGGAATCCCACAGGGCCCAAGGGATCCCAGAGAATCCCAGAGGATCCCACAGGGAGCAGGAGGGAATCTCACAGGGCCCAGAGAATCCCACAGGATCCACATGGAGCAGGAGGGAATCCCACAGGGCCCAGAGAATCCCACAGGATCCACATGGAGCAGGAGGGAATCCCACAGGGTCCAGAGAATCCCACAGGATCCCCATGGAGCAGGAGGGAATCCCACAGGATCCCACAGGATCCACACGGAGCAGGCAGGAATCCCCCAGGACCCCGCACCTGCCACAGGCACAGGGACACCACAGAACCCCACAGGCTTCTCCCAGAGCACGGACAACACGGAAAACTGGGATTTATGGACACGGACACTGCGCCGGGAAACACGGGGAGGGACAACAGAACTGCGATTTCTGCTTTTTTTGGGAATTTTGGGTGGAAGACAGACCCCACACTGAGGCAGAGGGGCTGTTCTGGCTCTGGATCTGCAGCCTCAAATGGCAAAATTCCTGCTTTAAAGGAATTCCATGGGAGCTGCAGAGCAGGAAAGGTCAGGGGGAAGCCCAGTGAAGAATTCCAGGAGGAATTCCTCAGCCTCGCTAAATCACTGTTCCCTCCCTTGGTTATTCTCCATCATTTATCAAGAATTTGAGGTCCATGTTTTAACCCTGTCCCAAAAAAACGCCAGATAAAAATCAGCAACATCACTCCTGATTTAAAATTCCCAAATCCTGATATTCCAGCTGAAAAAAACCCCATTAACTGACAAAGAGGACATCTATAAAAGACAATTTCCATGGAGTGATTGTCTCAATCTTGGAAAACAAAATTCAGTTGCTGGTTTATCCAGATGGCAAAAGCAGAAGGCTACAAATTTCCTCCTTAAAAACCTAAGCATGGGAAATTCAGGAAAAGCTCAGGAAGAATCAGAACAGGCACACATTTTAGACCCTCAAAAAAATACCCTGTATTAAAAAATAATTCAAAAAACACCTAAATTGTCCTTCCATGAGGGGATATTCCTTAAAAACCTCCCCACTTCCAGCCAGACCCCTGGGCTGCCACATTATAGGGATGATTTGGGATAAATGTGGATCAGGGGAGGAATTCCCAGCCCGAGACTCCGTGGCTGGAACTCCTCCTCCAAAATCCTGGCTGAGCAGATCCTGCTTGATCCCAAAACTGCTCCGAGCTGGGATGGTTTGGATGCACCGGGGATTTGGGATTCACTTTCCTGGGCATTTATGGTCTGTCACAGCCAGAGCACCCAACCATCCCTGACATCCCTGCTCCATGTGCAGCCAAAACTGGGAAAGGGCTGGAACTGGAGTGACTTTTCCAATTTATCACCTGGACATCAACACTCCAGAGGCTGCTGGATCCCTGGGAAGAAGGGATCAAACACCAGGAGGGATTAAACACCACATGGGATCAAACACCACAAGAGCCACTGATAAGATACTGATAAGAGAAAAGCAAAGCAGCACTGACAGTAATTTAAAGAAAATTTGGGTTTTTTCAATCACTGAGACCTGATTTGCTGCCCTGTCAGGCTTTGATCAACTACTCCAACTCCACATTATCCAATCTGCTCCATCTGCTGCTCCTAAAAAACTGGAGGCAGAATCCAGAGCTCACTCAAGCAAGTGGATCCAGAGATGATTCCCAGCCAGGGTCAGCTCTGGGTGATCACAGCATCAATCAGGTTGGAAAAGACCTCTGAGATCACTGGATCCAACCTAAATCCAGTCCAACCTATGGTTTATAACCATTTCTAAGGAAAATCTGAATTTTGGGATGGCACAGAGTCGATGGGAAGCAAAACCAGCACTAAAATCCAACTGCTATTCGAGAGCTCCAAAGAGGATCGAGGTACTTTTTCCCTTGAACTCCTGTCACTTCATTCCACAGAATGGGAATGGCGAGAAAATTCCCAAAATGAAGACAATCCCTAAAATCTCTGTGTTTCACTAAGCACTGTTCCCATCCCAAAAACTTTGGGGAACACGAGAAACTATTGACAGCAGAGCAGAATGTGCTTGAAAGACCCCAGGGCAGAGCCTCCTACCCAAATCCAGCCTGGGTTTGCTCCTCCTCTGAAGGGTGCTGGTTTCCTACAGCTGCAAGCACTGGAATTCCCAAAGGAAACCCACTGGAAATGTCATTCCTTCAACACTTCAGAGCCTTGGAATAACATATCAACAACTCCAGGAACAACACTGTGCAAACACCATCTCCAGAACCACTGCAGAGTCACCAGAGCATCTCCTGAGGTTCATGGAGGAACTGTGAGGAAAAACCAACCCCAAAGCACACAAATCCCTGGCTGGGATGATCCATCTAAAAATACCTACCAGCTTCTCCAGGTCAGAGCCACTAGAGCAGGAATATTTGTGTCTAACTGGAACAGGATGCCAGAGGTGAGAGCAGGGAAGCACAGCCAAGGCACCGGGGGTGGAAGCCATGCAAACACAGAGCTGGGGGGGCAGGCAGAGCTCTCCCACCCCTCTGGGGACAGGGAGGACTGGTGGGACACACACACACAGAGCTGGGACACGGGAGCAGAGGGGCTGGGAGAGGGGGGAGCATGGAGAAGAACCCGTGGTGAATGAACCGTGTGGGACACGAATCAAAGCCCAGGTTTGTGGTTTAAGGAATGTCCTTTGGAACTCAGAGGATTAAACCCCAAATCCGTGGGGGAAAGAGGACCCTGCCTGGTCACATCCACTGCATTCCACTCATCAGTGCCAGGCTGCTCCACAGGGGAATATTCTGCTGTTGGAAGGGATCTGCCTTCATTCTGGGCAGATTGAAGGGATTCTGCTGCCTGAGAGCTGCCTCGTGTTCACAACCAGCCCCAATTTCCCTCCAAACTGGTTTTTCTTCTCTCCACATTTCACATCTGTGACCACCACCAGCTTCTGGGTCATTCCTGGAGGCAACAAATCCAGCTCAGTTTTAATTTAGCAAAAATAAGGAATTCTGTGGGTATTTAAGAGGCCAATACTACAAAGAGCAGAATTAATAAACCCTCTGCCTTCCACTCGGTGTTGTGGTGTCCCTCTCAAACACAGCAGAACCTGAGGAAGTTTTTACAGGATAAAACCAGCAGGCAAAAATCATAGCCCAGTGTGTGCTCCACTTGCTGCACTCTGGTCCTTGGGACTGACCAGTGGTGCCAAGTCTGGGGACAAAACCAAGCCAGAGTGATCAAGAAATCAAAGGGAGAAAAAAATCAACATAAAACCTAAATTTGGATGTGCTGCCCAGTGAGAAGTGAGAGTTTGCAGCAAGCTCTGCTCTAGGGGACAGTGCTGGATTTTTGGAGGCACACAGAGCACAGCAGAACTCACAGAAGCAGGCAGAAGAGAGAGAGGTTAAGAAGCCATTAAGCCAGGGTTAAGGAAATCCAGACAATCCCTGCCACTCGGAGCCAGGGCTGAGCTTAGCATGACCTGGCTAAGGAAGGGGACCCGGAGCTCCTGCCTGGGAACCATGAAGGGGCAGCACTTATTTAGAAAGGATCCTCCTTACAGCCTTCAACGTTCAGTGATGAAACAGAAAACGGATTTTCAGGCTCTTGTGATGCTCTGGAAGAATTCCCTGCACTTCTTTTCTCCAGGTGGGATTCTCCAGAGCAGCCAGCTGAGGCTCTTTCAGCAGCATCAGGCACTGAAAATGCACTTTCTTACACTGGGGCACCCTCAAATTCTGCCTGGTTTTAATTTCTTGCTGCTGACAGGTACAAATCCCCCTTCAGAGGATCACACTCTCTCCCAAGTTGTGATTTCCATCCAGGACACGTGGATGTGTGAGGAGATGCACTCAGAGCAAGGAAAAGCAGCTGGCATGCAAGGGAGAGTGCTGGGAACCCATTCCCTGCCAGCCACAAGCTGCTCATTTTAAGAGCATTTTCTCCAGTGTTTTCTCTCACAGGGTGTGTTCCCACATAAAAAACGTCCTGATCTAAGTAAGTTTGGGATATTTAGTGTAAATATTTAAATATTTAGTGCCCCAGGAGTTTTCCTGCTGCAGGAGGCACTGAAATTGCCCCTTCCCTGCCCTCCCAACTTCACCCCCATCAGCTCCCCTGCGATCCTGGGAATTGAAAGGGTTCTACCTGGAAATTCTGCCCACCAAACAAACACCACCCCACTGTTCAACCAGCAGCCTGATTCTGTGATTCTCAGCTCACTTAAAAAAGGCAATTCAGCAGCTCCTGAAACCCTGTGGGAGTGGATGGAAGGGCAGCCGAGATGGGACGTCGGTGATGCATGAGGCACACACGGAGTCACAGTGAGACAACTATGGGGCAGTGATGGAGAAATCCAGCTAAAAACACACACGAGAAGCAAGGCCTGTGGAAGCACAGAGTCCCTTACTTGAGGGGAGCTGCCAGGAGAGAAGCCTTGATTGGAGACAGGAGAGGTGGGAGACTGGTTGGCTGGGGATCCAGCATTACTGCGGTACTGCTGGAGTGAGGCCTACAGAACAACACAGAATTAAACACCATGGCATTGAGGGAGGCTTGGAAAATACAAACTTCTGGAGTGATGGAGCTAGGAGAAACCATCCTCTTCAGTTTCTGTGTGGGAAGACAGGATTATGTGAATGAGGTCCCAAAACAGGGGGAGAGCTCTTGGGGGTCTGCCCCCAGAGCAGGGACAGGCTGGGAGTGTTTCCTGCCTGTTCTCACTTGTGCTCGATTCAAAATACATTCCAAAAATCAGGTCAGCCAAGGATTTAGGGCAAAGAAGTCTTGGAAGCTGGGAATAATTCAAAAAGAATGTCATTCATGCTTCAGTTCAAGTGCCAGCCCCACATCTGTGTTCACTGGGATCCTGCTCTGCCTGCAGCTGTGTTATCAGCACTGAGGTGCAGCTGATAACAGCTGTCTGATAAACCTGGGGTACAAACCTGTCACCACACAGCCCCAAACTCCACTGCACCCCAGGACATGGAGCAGACACCCTCTGGGAATTCACACTGTGTTTTGCAGGTTTATATCTGTGATTTTTACATTGTTCTCAGGTGTCTTGAGAAGTTATTTTCAAAGATTTCACCTTTTTTCCCCCCCTGGTTTGGAGCAAATTAATAATATTAATGGTATTTAAATAATGTCATACTAATTAACATAAATAGCAGCCCAGCTCTTCTCATTTTACTTCCTTTAGAAATTAAGGGATGATTGAGGAGAAGCTGCAATCCAGTGAATTTAATCAGGTTTTCAGTGTGGGAGAACTCTGCACTACCAATTTTTGACCCCAAATTCTGTAAATCCCAAGAAAATTTCCCTTTTTGCTCTGCATTGCCACTTCCACCCTGTCAGCAGCCACCCAAACTACAAATTAAACTTCAATTCTGCTTCACAAAACCCGTGTAGAAGTTGCCAGTGAGGCTGTGACAGCTCCAAAGGCTTTTTGATAAAGTGGCTTTAAATCTGTTTATTTAGGAATTACTTCAGTTGCTTTAGAAGATAAGCACAGCAGCCTAAAAGTTCAGGTCATAAAGAGGTTTAGGATGAGGAAAGCAACACAGAAAGCAAAGGATGAGATCAGAATTGTCTGCACTGGTGCTACATGAGGATTAGAATCAAAACAGGGACACATTTTGAGTGGGGTGGGATCCTTTCCACTGCTGGATTGTCCTTCCCTCTTCCCCTTCCCATCCTGGAAGGGAAGCAGCTGCTCTCAAGGAGCACAAACCATTAAAAATTCCATCCACCATCGAGTGCAGATCAATAGAAATGATTTCTTCTCATTCCCAAAGCCACTCCTGTCACTACAGCTCTGCCAGGACACCACAGGTGGGACAACCAGGACCCTACAGGGGCAGAAGGAGCAGGGGGAGCTGGGACATCCCTGATTTGGGATTTTCAGCTGCTGAGACAGAACAGTTCCTAACAGACCGTGTTAAAACAAGCAGGAAAAGGGATCTGTCCATAAATCCTCGCTCCAATTCTGGGCACTGGAGGCAGCCACAAATCCCATTTTGGAATAGATGCTCTAAAATTCCTCAAAATAAAAGGGTTCTGAGTGGAGAAACTGCAGAAGATACCTGGTTCTCAACAACTTTTGGAAAATAAATTTTCCAGATGGTATTTTTATTGGAAAATGCTTGTTGTAGCTGGATTCTCTCTCTCGAGGCTCTGGGAGCTCCCCCAGTCTGAATCATGATGTGTTGGGGAACACTGAACACCCTGAAAACACCCCAATAAATGCTGGTATTTTTAAGCTGGGTCTAATCAAACCTGGGACAAAATTTAATGTAAATTTCCCTCTAGAAAACAATTAAAACTGCATTCAACCAAACCCATTCTAAGTTTACTTCAGCCTCCCTGAAATTCTCATTATCACGGGGTTGTCCAGGCTGATTTCCCACCCCGCACTGCACATTCCCAACTTTTCCCAAGGAAAGCCCTTCCCAAACTCACCGAGTTGATGTCAATCCCCATGGAAGGCTGGCTCTGGCTCCCTGGAGGTGACTGGGGGATGGTGGAAGGTACCGTGACGGAGAGAGGAGGGAGCTGGGGGCCCCTCTGCAGCCCCGAGCTCTGCAGCAGAGGAGGGGTCTGGGGCAGGGAACTGGCCACTGGTGCCTGCTGCTGCTGCTGGGAGCTGGTCTGGGTGAAAAAGGGATACGGGGGGAGCTGCTGCTCCAGGGACAATGCATCCATAGCCACGGCCTGGAAAAGAAGAAGCAGAATCAGGGAATTCCCCAGGGTGCTCAAGCATTTCACACCAAGAAAACTGAGTCAGGCTTGGTTTGTGTTTTCAAAATGGCACCTCAAGGTTCAAAAGTCAAGAAGGTGCTCTAAAGGAAGATGTTGCTGCCCATGGCAGGGGTGGATTGGATGAGGTTTAAGGCTCCTTCCAACCCAAAGCATCCTGGGATTCTGTAATTCTGTATTTCCAAAGATTCAACATCACCTCCAGTGTATAAGCCAATACTTTAAAACTCAGTTAAATCTCGAGGTCAGAAATCACCAACCTGGGCAGTCACAGAGTCACACTTAGAAAATCAATTTTAAAAGATAAATGAGCCTCACTCACGAATTAGAGAAATGGCTTTCGAATTTCACAGCTCACTTTGGGACATCACAAAAAAAATGTGGTCTAAGAGATGGTTTTCATCATAGTTCTAGAAAAGAGGAAGTAAAATCTGTAACTTCTACAAACCTCTCTGTTTTTCAGGCTCTGAATTAAGGAACACCTTTAAAGGAGGAAATTACAGAACAAGAGATGAAGTTCATGGAATCACGGAATGGTTTGAGTTGGAAAGGACCTTAAAGCTCCTCTTCTCCCATGGGCAGGGACACTTTTCACAATCACAGGTTGTTCCAATCCCCATCCAACCCAGCCTTGGACACTTCCAGGGATCCAGGGGCAGCCACAGCTTCTCTGAGAATTCCATCCCAGCCCCTCCCCACCCTCCCAGCGATGAATTCCTTCCCAATACCCCACCTAACCCTTCCCTGTGGCTCTTCGAGCCAAACTTCCAGCCTAAGCAGATGAAAACAATGAACCTGTGATTAGAAAACTCCAATTCCCCCAGGAATTCCTACCTGAGTGATGGGTGAGAGCGGGGACAGCGTGGGGGACATTTGCTGGGACTGAGGTCGCCGTGAGTCCGCGCCCAAGGACAGGGGGCTGACACTGGGCTGGCGGTGCTGGGACGGGGCTGGCGTCGTCGTCATTCCTGCTGGGAATAACAAACCCCCTTCAGCAGGGACACAGCAAGGCCCTGGTGATATTTGTAGCCAAAATAATTCCCTAAAGCAGGAAAAACGAGCGGCCTCAGTGGACAACACTGGAGGCGCCTCGGCCGATCGGGCGGGAGCTCGTTAGGTGATTTGTAATTAATTTTGTCAGGTTGAAGAGCATCAGGATGAGAGGAAGAGCCCTGTGGTTTGTCCTGGCTCAAACCCAGGCACGGTTGGTGCCCAGGATGAGGAATTGGAAGAGGCAGAGCAGCCTCAGCAGTTCCAGACACCGCAGGCACTGTCCTCACACACCTGCACTCGCCGGGCTCAGGAAAAGCAGGTTCTGCTCTGTTTGTTTGGGCTCCAGCTCTGGGAATGAGATAAGAGATCCTGGAACCAGGCTTATCAGAGGGCACTTGAGGTACTGTAAAAGCAAACACCTCTTTAATGGAAAAAGCAGCAGCAAAACTGGTTATGCAGGAAGAGCTCCATTTTTAATGGCACACCAGCGCAGGAAATATCCACCACACTCCCAAGAGTCACGACCCAGCAGGGGGTAGGGATAAACAACTCAAATATTGTCATTTTGTTCAGATCGAGCCAAAAATCTGGCAGTTCAGAAACCTCCCCTTTTTTCTGCTTCACCCCAGAGGAACCGAGTCACCCTGGGAAGGGATTTGAGGCCAAGCAGAGTGAGCTGTTCCCCCGGAGCTGCCAGAGAGCAGCAATTCACGGGAGCCTGCGAGCTCCCAGGCACTTGGCAAAGGCTCAGGGCTTCCAGGCAGGCTGCCAGGGAGCCAGGAAGGCCAGGCTGCCAAGGAGCCAGCAGGAAAAGTGGCTCAGGCCAGGCAGGTTCCCAACGCAGCCCTGGCAGTGTTTGCAAACCCAGCACTGGGACGTGTGCGAGGGACCCGATGCCCTCCGGGCACAAATGTCCTGGGACGTGGCAGGAGCGGCTTCCCCAGCTCCCCTCGGGGTGCTGAGGCACAGGCTGGGGCTCTGTGACACTCCTGAGCAGGGCACAGGGTTCAGAAACCTTCAGGGAGGTTTTCTGCTGAAGGACAGCAAGGAAAGGTTGGTTTGAAAAGCACCGAACACTGAGCGTGGCAATGGATGAACTGTGGGATAATCTCCAGAGAGGAGCAGGAATAAAACCAGGGAGTGTCATCTTTAATTTCTTCTGTCTTTGATAGGTCAGGGGATGTTTTCAAAGCATTACAGACTCACCAGTTTGAGTTTATATCATTTACTTTGCTAATTATGGGGAAAAAAATGTGGAGATCCAGTGTGGTTTAAATCCGAATTTCTAAACCCATCACCGAAACTTTGGAGGCCAAAAAACTCTTCCAAGGATGCTGAAAGTGCTGCCCCACTCTGTCCTCAAATGGTTAAATCCTTTTCTTGCTTCCCAAACTCACCTGCTCAGCCACATCAACGTGATTACAGTAATTTCCTTTTCCCAATCCAGGAGAAGTGGGAAAGGGAATCCTGCCCAGCACAGGAAATATATTTGTATTTTTGGATACAACTCCTCATTTCTATTCTAGGAATCAACAGACTGCAACTGTCACTGACAATAAAAAAAAAAATCAACTCTCTTCATAATTATTTGAGTATCAGTGAAATTACTTAAAAAATAGCAATCAATAATTACAGTATTAATCAATAACAGGCTCCAAAAGGATCCTCACATTTAAAAAATCGCTGTTCTAAAGGAATGGAAATAAAAGGGCTGCTGGAAATATTCCCATAACACAAGGGATGTTGGGGTTCAGCACAAGGAATTCCGAGACAGGAAAACTCCAGTCTTGTACATTAAAAAATAAATAAATAAACACCAAAAAACCCCCCAAACAAATCCCAAAAAAGCAGCTTTGGGACATCAAGAACATGAGATAAAGGTCCTGTAACTAAATATAAGCTTCCCATTATTTTGTACATATAATACAAAGGAAAACCCATCAACAGTGAAGCCAAATTCCCTCTGGGAAAGAACAATATTGCACAAATTCCCAAATTTTAGGGAGGTGACCTCGTGCTGTGCCCTCACCCTGGCTGGCAGTGCTGATGCCCAGGTGAGTCAGGTTGGCAGCGAGATTGCCCGTGCTGTTGGAGCTGCTCAGGGCTGGGAATGTGGATTCCTCAGGATCCAGAGGCGTGGGAAGAGGGGAAGGGAAGTGGATGTTGGTCAGGTCCGGCAGGGAACCGCCCGTGTTGTGCGTGGCAGGAATCAGGGCTGTAGTGTTCTCCTGGTCAGCTGATGGAAAGATGCTAAATTTGGGGAAAAAAACCAAAAAAAAAACCCCATAATTAATTATTGTTTCAGCCTGGACAGAGCTTTTTAAAATGATTTTAACAAGAAAATTCCATAACGAAGATATTTTTGATGGATTTTATAATTCTGAGCCTCACACAGAGTCTTGGTTTGTACCTAGAGCCTTTCCAGAAAATTCCAAAGCAAGAGGATATTCAAGGATATTCAATACACAACATTTTTTCTTCAAGATCTCAATGCTCTTAAAAGAAAAATTGCTGAAAACTTACTTGATTCCTGGAACTTCACAGGATTTAGGTCTCGATGACCCAGTCTAAAATAGAAGGAAGAGAGATTTAAAGGCAAAGATGCTGCTGGAGGGTATTGCCTAGGAGATATTTCAATTAGTAAGTTTAATTTAATCATTTCTATGTAAGATCTGGGAGCTCTTAAAAGATATTTATAATTTTTTTGCTTTATTGGCCCAACAAATCTTAAATTTCAAGAGTTTCTCCTCGTGTAATCAAGCCCGAGCATTCACACACACATAAAATCCTTTCTGATCTGATGTTTATAATTTGTTTTTAAACACAGCATTTAATCTCCAGTCTCTTCAAGTAGTTTGTTAATATTGACAGTAATTAAAGCATTCATTTATCTAAATATGTTCAGAAAATCAAATCTCCACACTCTGAAATGTGCAATTCCCACCTTTTTAGTGTCCCAGCCTTGCTTAGAGAGGGTTTTGTCTGCATCAGAGGTGGTTTCTTCCATTCCAGGGACAGTCAGCAATAAAACTAAAACCAAGGAGATCAAAAGGAATCATTAATAATCAATAATAATCAGCTTCTCACTGAGACATCTTCAGATTGGAAGTTTAACCTTTGGAAAAAATCTTATTAAGTTTAAATTATCAAGGAGGATGAAACAGTTGCACTCTATTATTTAAAAAAACAAAATACCAGAAACCAAACAGAAATTGTAATTAATTAATTAATTAACTAATTAATCTGTGAGACTTTAAAAAAAACCACCCAAATAATATTTAAAAACTTCTGGCTTCCAATTTATTCTGCTTAGATGTCCATGGAAGGGTTTCTTTGAGATCTGCTTTTTCCCATCTGTTGCATTTTGCACAAGGGTTTCCAAGAGGACAATTCCAGTGGGGAAAATCCAACCCATCCTCCCTGGGATGGACAAACACCACAAAGCTGCTGCTTCCCCACACCCTGAGGACATTTCTTTGTTCAACAACTGCAAGGTGATGAAGAAACAAAGAAAAAAAAAGCCCAGACAGAGAGAGATGAATCAATACAACCATTTCACACTGAAGAGTGTAAATCCATATTTATGGAATGCTGGTCAGGATGAGCATTTTCCAAGGTTTTCCAGCTCCAGGAGCACATGGAGGAGCTGCAGGACAGCCCAGATGTGTCCAAGGGTTGTGCTGTGTGTTCATAATCTCTGGGTGCTTGTTGAAGGATTACATTTAGCAGCTTTTCTTAGCATCAGGGAATATTAAGGCTGGAAAAGACCTTTAGGATCATCAATTCCAGCCGTGCTTCCCAGTTTTTTCCCGAGCTGGAGCAGGCACAGGGCCCAGCAGAGGGCACCAGAACTGTGGGTGCCGGAGCTGCTCCAGCTCGGGATGGTTCTGGGGATGTTTGGAAGTGCTCTCTCCTCCCAGGGGAGGTTCCCTGCAGAGCCCCAGGCCATAAATAAACACGGTGTGAAGCCTCTGCTCCTTCCCGATCTCTGATGGCCCTGATGGAAACGCTGGGAATTCCACAGACCTCCAGAAGTTCCTCCAGAGCTCTGGGAGTGCTGAGAATTCAACACCGAAGTCCCACCAGCACAGAGGATCCTCCCCAGAGCAAGAATGACAAAATTCAGGGCTCAGGAAAATGTTCTCCCTTTGTTTTGTGTCATTTTTTCCTGGATTTCAGCACCCAGAAAGGTGAATATGATCCAACTGTTGTGCCACTGGATGCAGGAAGTGTCAGCACTCCTGAATTTCACAAGCAGATGGAGCCCAATCCATGGGCATTCCATTGTTATAAATCTTTTTATCCTTTTTTTTTTTCCTGCTCACCTCTTTTCTGCTGCATGTCCTGTGACCCTCCTGAGAAGGATTCCTGCTGAGCTGGAGTCATGGTGCTCTGGTGCAAGGCAGAATCAGAATTTGTCCTGAGAGAAAGCAAAACCCACGATATTTTTATTGTCAGCTTCACGAAATAAATGCAACAACTCAGTAAAACCTCAATATCCTGCATTAAAACCCAAAAATCTATATATGGCATAAACCAGGCAGAATTTCCTTGTGAAACAATCAATTTGCAGAACAAATTAGTTCAAGTTTGAAGAGCAATTGTTTCAATAATGGGATCAAGAGGAACACAGGATAAATTGGTTGCCCTTGTTAGAACAGAGTTTTATCTGCTTTGTTCAGATGAAACACGATCAAATAATGCCATTTTTAAGCTGTTTAGCCATACTTTGGTTATTGTGGTGGTTGAAAAACAAACATTCCTGGTTGGGAGGGAGGGAAAGGAATGGTTCAGGATGTTGTGGAGATGGGAATTTTCATGGCCAACCCATCTCATGATGAAGTTTGTGAGTGTGGCCACTCTCAAAAAGTCTAACTTCCGTGTTCCTTCTCACTGGAGCATTCCCAGCCCAGTTTCTGCAGCCAGAGAAATATCCAAGTCTTGAGCCGTGCCTGGGAACTTCTGGCAAGATTTACCTTTACAAAGGTAACATTAAATTAAGGTATCATTTGCTGACACCTTCATTTCAAAGCTCAACTGAAACACGACAGAATTCCAAACTCCATTTCTGAATTGAAAAAAGGCACAATTCCATCCTGGTGCAGCTGGAAGTGCTGCAGTGTCAGGGAACAGCCCCCAAACCCCCCCAGGATGGTGGCACCCACCTTCTCCAGCTCGTGTCCGACGGAGGTGACAGGTACACGGTGCCATAGGGGCAGCTGTCCACGTGAGCCAGGGTTAAGGCAGCAACACTTCCCACTCAAGCAGGAAATCTTTTCTCAAGAATAATTCCAATTATCCTGTCAGAACCACTGAACTCCCTGATTCTCTATGAGGAACTTTAAAAGGAAGCTCAACACAAAATATTACCTGGATTGTTGTGATATTTGAGCAGTACAAAACCTTGCTTTTTTTCCATGGATTTAACTCCTCCCTGAGCAGCCCTGGTACCTCCACCCCCCTGTCACACATCCCCTGCAGCCCCATCAATCCCATCTGACTTTAAACCTGTCAGAAATGATCAGCTCTTTCCTGTTCCCAAATGCCAAAAGGATGAATCAACCTGCACTAAAATGCACGAGGAGCTGCAAAGGATAACCCTGGCCTGGGTTTGCTCAGCTCTGAGGGAAACTCCATTTCCCCAAGTCAGCCCTGACCTTTCAGGGAATCGTGGAGTGGTTTGGGTTGGGATTAAAGGATCCAGAGCTGGCAGTGAGGGTGCACCCAACCCCACTGCCCATGTCAGCGTTCAATGTCCCCAAACCAACCCTGAGGATGCCACTTGTCACCACTGTCCACTTGGACACAACTCTTTGGACACATCCATCCAGCCAATTCCTGATCCACTGAGTGTCCATCCATCAAATCCAGTTTGGACACAAGGATATCCCATGGGACAGTCCCAATGCCTCACATGAGCCCCACTGATGGCAGGAACCCCCTCAGAAAAGGCCACCAAATTTATGGGGCACCTCTGCCCTGAGCAAAGCCCTGCTAGCTGTCACCAACCCATCCAATCATCCCCCAAGCTCCATGTGGATCATTATTCCCACTAAAAGCCAAGGAAAGGTGAACTCTTACTTTCCAAACAGGGGGAATTCATAGATTAGATCACAGCTCGGGACAAGCGGTGACACAGAGCTGGGGAGCGACTCCACTGCCAGGAGAGGAGGGGAGGAGAAGGGAAGGGAAGAGAGAGCAGGGATGATGCTCCAAGGCCTGCTCCCAAGGATATCTGCCTGCCGTGTTTATCCACGGAGAGGGGCCGGCGGTGGGGGGAGCCCAGGCGGTTGCGGTCCCGGTACACTCTGTCCACCAGCCCGTGGTGCCGCGTGGTCCTGCTCGTGTCCAGCGCCGACGACTGGAACGGAGTCTGGGAGAGACACAGGGATTATCCACAGGGAAAACAGCCCCACAGCCTGCCCAGAGTCTCCTCACACCTGTGCCAGGCTGGGTTTTCTAAGGATCCAGACTCAAAAAAAAAAAAAAAAAAAGATGGATGTTGTGCTATCCGTTTTTCCTCCGACAACTTTCTGCCTCCTGCAGAAGGGGACCATGCTGGAGCTGCCCTGCCCTGGCTCAGCGCTGCCCTCACACCTTGGCATCCCTGAATCCCGGCTGTGAGCGTGGCAGGAGCTGCCAGCTGCTGTCCACATGCCCTTGGTGCAGCATGCAGGGTGCATCCAGGAGGAACATGCTGACATCCAGAGCCCGACTCCGAGGGCAGGAGATGCAGGGAGGAGATGCACGCTGAGCTCAGCATTCCCCAGCACACGCTGCCTTCTCTCAGGGCTGCCTCTCACCCCTCCTTGCAGGAATTGTTTTAAGGGGACACTGAGAGAATGAAAAGAAAAAGAAAAGCAGTTTCCTTCCTCCTCTGTCTAGAAAAAGTTACGGCATCTGATGGTTCTGAAGTGATTTCCAGCTCCTTCAGTGACCTGAGGTGGGATGATCCCACCTGGGCTCTTATCAGTGCTGACATCCTGAGCGGTTCCTTGTCAGCAGATGATTTCAGAGCAGGAGGATGGCAGGGAAAGGACAGGGAAGATGAATTCCCAGGCTAAACTGGAAAACTTTCACATTTTCTACAGCCCTTCCCAGTGTATACCTGGGGGGGGACAGAGGAAGTACCGAGGGGTCAATCTCTGCTCGTACTCCACCAGCAATTTATGGGTCTCCAGGGAGAAAAAACCTCCCCAGCCCTGCACTCGCTGCCAATGTGAACAGCTTTGCTGAGTCCCTCAACACCATCTGTTTGGAAATCCAAAATTTCCTCCTCCATTCAGGTGCTGCACGTGGCAAATGCACTGTCCTGTCTGCCAAGCCATGGAACCATCTGGCTTCCACATTCATCCCTCTTTTTTTTGGTTTGGTTTTTTTTTTTTTTTTGTTTGTTTTTCTTTTTTTTCCAAGTGTCGGCTTTGGCCGTTGAAAAGATTATTTCTATAAAGCTGTGCATTTATTTTGAAAGGCTTTGTTTGTATTAACTTTTTAAAGGGTCTTTCTACTATTTTAAACTCTTTTCTCTTCAGCAAATATTGGGCTCCTCACCCTCTCTGCACACACGGGCTGTGTTAATAGAACTGCATGCACAGGGGCTCTGGTGTTTATTTTCTCATTTCAGGGCCAACATTTTATATGCAGCAGAATATTTAAGGCAACAGGGGGCTGGAAAGGAGCACAGTGACTTTTTACAGGACTCTCAGCCCTTCAGATCATGGGGTTTGTGCTTCACTTCCTCGCTTGCATGAAGGTTGAGAAATCTCAAATAAAATCTCAATTTTAAGGGTTTTTAATTCAAACACGGCGCTTTAATCTCTGCTGCAAGCACTGAACAGCAATCCCCACATGAAGTGGGAATATTCATCATTCCAAAGCAACAAAAGGTCTCAAACTCCTCCTTTGCTCTGTTGTTACAGCCCGAAAGGCAGCAAAATTTGCAAATACGTGCTTGGAAGGTCAACAGGAAAAGCAATTTCCTATGTCAGTGGTGTCACCACAGTGCTGCTAAAAAAGGAGCAGCCAGCCCGGAGCACAGGGAATGCAGAGCTCACCTGGAATTTAAAGGGATTTTATGTATTAAACTATAAAGACAAAAAAGTTCAATGTAAAAACAGCTATTTCTTAGGTTTTCCCCTTTTTTTGGCACAACTTCCTTATTAAAAACACGACAAAAATCTCATTTGAGTGCAGCAGTGGCACGAGTAAACATGGAATGTGTCCCAGCTCAGGGCTACAGCTTAGAGAGAGAGGGATTTTGGGGCAGTGCTGTTCCCTGGCTTTCCAGGAACAAAGATCCCAAAAGAATCCTGGACTTAGGGAAACAGAAAACATCTGAGGAAATGGGTATCACCTCCAACAGGTCTGGCTTCTCTCAGCAACCTCCCTACAAAATTTATTTAGGGCCAAACACCAGGACAATGTGCCTGGATTAAAATTCCCCATCCCTGCATGGCATGAGATATTTAACTATGGAGAAAAAAATGGATTTAAAAAGTAACAGATCTGAGCATCGATTTTATTTGGGGAAATGAAGAACTAAAAGGGTTTCAGCTCCCCTGAAAAATGTTCAAGGGTTCGAGACCAGGCTCAAAAGCCCCCAAACCACAAAAAAAGCAGCTCAATACAGACAGGAAGGAAAAAGCTCAGTGCTCTCCAAGTGTCCTTTTAGGATTTATCAAGAAATAAACCCAAGTGAGGTGGATGAGGGGGAAGGAGGAGTGGTACCTAGTGATAGTTGATATTTTGGTGCCTCCTGGTGCCAAGCAGGATTTGGGAATTCATTCTGCCCTTCCCCACAGAGTTTAACATGCAGGCTGAGTGCACATGCTCAGAGATTGCTGAAACCACAGGCCAAGACTGAATAATCCACTGTCTGCACCAAATAAACCCCCAATAAATCATAAAGAACCACATGACAGCAAGTCCAGGGAGTCTGCACAGGAATTATTTGCATGTTCCAGACTGGGATGCATGGCAAAACCTGTATTTCTGTGCCAGCCCAGCAGTCCTGGGGAGCTGGGAGGTGAATCAAATAAATCCTGTGCATAGCAAGAGCAGGTGTGCTGAAATACGTATCCACCTGGGCAAACAGGACCAGTCCTAAATACGTATTTGCACAAACCTAAATACTTGTTTACCAAAGAGACAGGAACTGCTCCAAAGGCTTCAGCCAGAGCTCCGTTGTGCTGCAAATCAAAGAAGCAGAGATGCTCAGACACCAACGCTCTCAGCAGGCACAACCACCCAGGCTCTGCCTCGGCATCTTCACACAACCCCAGAGTCATTCGCAGTCGTGCTTTGAGCTTAAAATTGGAAAAACCTGGAAAGCTTTCCCCACTGGTATAAACACATGGGGTTATTTTGTTGCTTGTCACCATTTGTTATCCGTAACAACATCAATTTGGGGGATTTTTTTTTTTTTGTGTGTGTGTGTGTGAAAAAAATATAGAAAACCCCGGAGTTTAAGGACAGTTTGTTTCTGTCTCCTCCTCCAGTCATTCATAAATTTTTGAATATTCCCTTTCCAGCACTCAGGATTAAAACAATCTAGGTAAAAACTACCAGTGATGGCCATCAAGCACAGAAATACTGAAATATTATTGCTTAAAAGGAATTCTGGACCTCCTTAACAAAAAGCTAAAGGGAAAAACTTGAACAGAGCAGATATTGTGGAGTAACACTGAGGTCTTCAATCCACTACAAACCTCAGCTCTGTATTCCCCAAGGAATTAAAGATTAAAATAGACTTTTGCCTTTTCTCTTTGCACAAGATTCAAGCTTTTAACCTGCCCAAATTCAGCTGTCTGCACCCATTTCAAGAGGCAGTTAGAGGAGGTCAGCAAGAGTTTCTCCATCTTTATTAAGCAGCCTTCATCAGAAAACCACAAAATTTCCTTCCTACCACATCCTCGTGAGCTGAACTGTAACTGTTACTGCTCACAAAAGGAAAACCAATGCAGAAATGTTCATTATTTTGAGCACTCTAAATCAACTAAATGTGGAAATCAGGAGTCCCCACAGGATCCACCAACTAACACTGTCCTTGGACAACATCCTGTGTCCAAACCTGCTTCAAACAGCAAAACATTCACCTGAAACTCTGATGTTCTGTTTGTGGTGCATCACCTCTGGAGCCACAAAACCCAGCCAGGACCTTCTTACATTTCCTCTTCAGCCAGCCCCAAAAATGTGATTATTCTGATACCACTTTGTGTCCCCTTCTCCTCTCCCAAAATTATTCCCACAGAACATGCACATCAATTCCTCCACTCCCCAGCTCCCAACATCACCTTTATTTCCTTCTGCTTTGAATTTACAGCACCTTCCCAAAATTCATCAGGAATTGCATTTCTGACCCCAAAACATCACAACCAGGGACAGGAGAACTAAAATCTACCACAACTACAATAAAAAAATACCCACACATCCCAATCCCATCCCAAGGGAGCAGAAATTTTTAAACCAGGGCGTGGATTTCTGGACCAGCAGCTGCCTCAGGAACTCAAACCAGCATCCAAGCACAGAATTCATCAAATAAATCCAAGGAAAAAGCCTCTGAACTCACCTGGAAGGGGAGATCCATGGCACTGTTCCCAATCTGGTTCACATTTGGCAGTGACCCCCCGTAGTACTGGCCACGACTCTGCCCCAGTTGCAAATATTGGGTTTTCTGCAGCTGTAGCTGAAAGAAAAGGAAGAGGAAAATAAAATTTCAACTGTTTTAACCAGCACAACTTCACACTGTGATCACTGAGAATGGAAACCATTAAAAGGCATAAATCCAGCTTTTATAAATGAGGGTCAATCTTCTCCATGAGTTTCTTGCACCAGGAAAAGGGTTCAGGGGTGCTCAGGGATGCTCAGGGATTTCAGGGATGCTCAGGGATGTTCAGGGATGCTCAGGGATGTTCAGGGATGCTCAGGGATGTTCAGGGATGCTCAGGAATGTTCAGGGGTGTTCAGGGATGTTCAGGGATGCTCAGGGATGCTCAGGGATGCTCAGGGATGTTCAGGGATGTTCAGGGATGCTCAGGGATGCTCAGGGATGCTCAGGGATGCTCAGAGGTGTTCAGGGATGCTCAGGGATTTCAGGGGTGCTCAGGAATGTTCAGGGTGCTCAGGGGTGTTCAGGGATGTTCAGGGGTCCTCAGGGGTGCTCAGGGATGCTCAAGGG
>VZRV01003965.1:55789-72174 GCA_013398115.1 Falcunculus frontatus | reverse complement strand
GGATGCTCAGGGATGTTCAGGGATGCTCAGGGGTGTTCAGGAATGCTCAGGGATGCTCAGGGATGCTCAGGGATGTTCAAGGATGCTCAGGGATGTTCAAGGATGCTCAGGGATGCTCAGGGATGCTCAGAGTGCCCACACCAAGACAGGATGCAGAGAAAGGGCCAAGCCTGATTATTCCATGCCAATACTTTGGGATGCATCCATGGATCACAGAATCCCAGAATGGTTTGGGTTGGAGGGACCTTGAAGCCCCCTCAGTGGCAGCCCTGCCATGGGCAGGGACACGTTCCATTATCCCAGGTTGCTCCAACCTGGCCTGGGACACTCCCAGGGACAGCTACAGGTTCTCTGGGAATTTCATTCCAGCCCCTCCCCAACTTCTCAGAGAAGAACTTTGTATTAAAATTGTCCCTGAATACAAGCTCGCCCTGAGGAGAGCTCACACATTTTCCTGACATTCAAACAATTCCTAGAAAACTCAAATACCTTTTCTTCACAGAATTTCCCCAGAAGCCACCGATTTCCAACTGCACAGTTAAAATCTTTGTGCTTGAGCTGAGGGACCAAAGTGATCCCTGACTTAGGAGATGACTCGTGGGGATGAAACCTCTCCACGGACCACAGAATCCCAGGATCATTTAGGTGGGAAAACAGCTCCAAGATCGTGTCCAGCCTTTGACAGGGTGCTCTCAAAAACCTCAGCTATCAGGGCAAGACACCACTCACAAAGTGGCTGAGGGGTTTTTTCTTACCAAAAGGGCAGATAATCCCCTCAGGCTGAAGATTTATAAAATATTCCCAATTTTCCCTATCAAATGGCTCAGAAAGATCCCATCCAAGGAGCGGGAAAGGCCCCCCTGATTTTCTTGTGCAATCTTTAGCCACGTAATTCCTGAAGCAAGACATGAAATTAGAGAAACCCTGTGCTGGTATCACTTAATGAGTCACAGCCCCTCCAACTCAGAGCACAAAAAGCACAATATCAGAACTAGCTGTGCTTTTTCCCTGGCCCTTGCATATGTTTTTGTTGTTAAAAAAAAAAAAAAAAGAAAAAGCCTTGTTTGGGATTTGGGCCAAACATTGAAGTAACTATTTCAACAGGTGTTGGTTTCCTTTCAAGAACCTCCGAAAGGCACCCAGGGAGGAGGGGGTGGCTTTGTGTTTTTTTAAGTGTTTGGGCTTTTCTCAGGATATACCCACCTCAAAGGACAGGGAGGTCACAAGCATTTGTCTTTCTGCTGCACTTGAACATGGAAATGAGGCAAGCCCAGAGCTGGGGAGCCGAGCCTGTGAAATGCCTTGGCTCTATCATTAATTTTAGCAACGCTCCCTTCGATAAACACTCCTGGAGATCCGTGCCAAAAATAAGAGAAGTGATTGCTGCTTATTGCTCTCATCCATCAGCACACCGGCGGGGAGAGCTGGGCTCGCTGCTCTGCTCAGCCTCCTGCCTTTCAAGAGAGAGTGGCCCCCAGACTCCACATTTATTGGAGCCCATCAACAACTGCCACTTGCAATCTGGGAAGATCAAGTGTAAGCAGAGCAGGATTTGTGTCCTGAGTGCCTCCAAGCTCCGGCTTTTTTAGGTGGTAAAAAAAAAAAGGTTGTTTGAATTTTAGGACCTCGCTGTCATTCCAGCAGGAAATCGGGAGTGAAATCAGCTCCAGTTTTTCCTTTCTCAGCAAGAAAAAAAAAAAAAAAAAAGCTGCCAATTTCTCTGTCGTGCTCTGAGGTACCTCAGTGCACAGAGGGAAGCAGCACCAAAATCCAGAATAAAAGTTTGAGAAGGGACCTTAAATATTATTTAACTCCACCCCACACCTCCCACTATCCCAGTTTGCTCCAACCTGGCCTTGGACACCTCCAAGGATGGGAAATCCACAATTTCTCTGGGCAGCCTCTGCCAGAGCCTCCCCACCCTTTAGGAAAACAAATGTTGTGACTAAAATGAAATTTCATTTTCCTCTCCATCCACCCTGCGAGGTGGAGCAGGTACATGGCACAACTGGGGATGAGGTTTTAAGAGGGGTTTGATTTTCAAAGAAAACAACAAAAAGAAAAAAGCCTTTTCTTAATAGAAAAATTCAGATTACTCTTCAAATGTTAACAAGTCTCAGGGCAGCCCCAGGGTTATCTCCTGGGGTTGGATTCAATTAGTGCAACTTGGATTCTGGATGAATTTAGATAAGGGAAGGACGATAAGGAATTACTCAGTGCTCACCGGATTTATTAATTTCATGAACCACGAGAACTCGGTGACTCTACATTTCAGTTTTTCCATTTCTCTGTGATGTGGCCAAGCTCCCTGACAGCTGAAAATATTGCTAAATATCTCAGCTCTCTCCCAAGAAAGCTTTTGGTAAGGAAACAGCTTTTGCTTGTTAAACCACTTTATTTCTGCTTGGTTTTCTTGTTCTGAAGAAATGTTCCCCAAACACCAGGTCCAAACGGAATCTGTAATTTTCCTTCCACCAGCATTTCTCTTACTCCACTTAACTTTAAATCTTCCTTTTTTTTCTTTAAAATCCAATTTAATCATGAAAAATTAAGTAATTTACGTGAACATTTATATGAAATACATCAATTTTTCCACTTGGGTTACCATTTGCTGGACCCACAGCTGTGTTTGTAGGGAGAGATTCAAGTTCTACAATTAAAAAAATAATAAATAAAGACAGAAACAAAACTCTAAATACAAATCCAGTTTTCCTACAGACTTTCTAAGTGTCCAAAATAAGCAGAAGGGAATCAAATGAAGCGTTTATTAAGAATTCAAAACTTCAAGTTATTGAAATTTTTCCCCCTAAAAAAATTTGGAATAAATTACAAATTTGTGGGCAGAACTTATGGGGAAGTTTGGCATTTTTGCCACTGTAAATCAACCAAAATCCACTGTAAAGGTTTCTTTTCAAATGCCTTTTTTAAGACATGAAATTTGGACTGCCACAACCATAATAAAAGGGTGGAGTGTCCGTTTGATAAAAGCCTGAGATATCTGATGACTACAGGAAGCAAAGATTTTGTGATAACGGCTTTTTCACCGCCTTGCAGTTTCCATACCAAGCTTTCTTATAATTTCATTTTTTCCCTTGAAAAAACCCTTCCTCTTTAGCACCTCCAGCCTAATAAGCAGCAAAACCAGCGCAGATTAAAATTAGAAAAGTATTATTGAAGCTTAATTGGGACTTCAATTCTGCCAGCAGGCTTAAGGGGAAGTTTCAGAGGCTGCATTATTGGTAAATCCCGTGGTGCTCAGCAGAGTTGGCTTGGAATTTCCCAGGGGAGTTTTCACCTGGAGCACTCAGCCCTGCCACAGGATTTGGTGTCAGGACTGGATTTTGGGATGTGAGAAATTTCCCAGTGCCTGCGCTGAGAGGAAGCAGAAGGCAAAGAGGCTCCCAAAGTCCTGCTCTGGCTTCTCTCTCCAGCGTGGAATTAAACACCAAGTCAAACAAACCCTGCAGCTCCTCGGTGAAATCCCAGTGGGATTGGCTTCTTCAAAGGGAGATTTCTCCCCATTCACCATCCTCGTGTTGATAAGAAAAGCAAATAAAAGCTTAAAAAGAAAGAGACCTTAACAGCAATTTAATGATTGAGTTTAGATTTAGTGGCAGCGCTGCCAAATCACCTCATTAACCCTTTCACTATTTAAAATGCTCTTTAAGGTGCCAAAAAGTCTCCAGCAATGAGCTGTGACCACCCAGAGTTTGGCTCCTCGAGGGAACTCTTTTAATAGTCCAAAATTCACATTAAAATTTCAATTTTAAAGACTCGGCACTACTCAAACAATCGCCAAAATTAATACACATTCAAAGAACTGCTCATTTATGAAACCACCCTCCCTGAAAACTGTCTGGGATTTCTTTAATTCAATGAGGAAGGAATCACAAATGAATAAGAGAAAATCCTGGTAAGCCAAGGAAAAGGAAATTTCTGCGTTGGCCATAATTTGGTTAATTCCAGATGCCTATGCACATCCCCAGCCCCAGCCTGAAAATCAAACTCAATCACGAGGAGACACAAAGTTCTGAGCACAGAACAAGTTTCAGGGGCAGAGGATTTGGTTTTAGACCCCAAACTGTTCCCATCTCAGGGATCCTCCTGGAAAATGGGAATAAACCCACCAGAAGAATTTTGGGAAATTGTTTTGGAACTCCTCCTACTCCTTCCCTGCAGGTTTGATTATCCCATCAGCAACCCAAAATCTGAGTGGTGCTCCAAGCCTGGAGCAATCCAGGGAAAAGTGGGGATAAATGAAGATATTCCAGATATTCCAGAGGCTCCCAGTCAGCCACCACCACCTATGGATCTCACTGGGGGAGTGAGGATAAATTAATTAAAATATCCTGCTTCTCCCAGAGAGGGGGTGAATTAAGATTGGAAAGACTTTTGGAATGCTTGACTTTTTAATCTCTGTAATACTTTTAGAGCTTGGGTGAATACTGATTGTTTTTATCATTTTATCATGTTTCGGATAATTTATTGCAAATAATTACAAATACTCCCATTATTTACATGTTAGTGATCTAAATTCACCCATGCTGTTATCAAATAGTTCAATGGGGGGCTGAAGAGATGGATTTGCAAGTTTAGCTTTTTATTTTAATTTCCCATGTAATTAAAAATTAATATCATGAAATCTAACATCAATACTTTCACCCCAGGAGGCACCTGTAATATGTAAATAATAGAGTTTATCTTCAATGCCCTGATAAATGGGGGAAATCAACTTTCTGCTGCAAACCCACGTGTTTTAAATTGTCTTTCAGAGCACCTCAGAGAAAGAAAAAGGTGTGATAACAGCAAACCACAGCTCAAATTCTGTGATAAAACACCCTGATCCTCTAGGAAAGGGCTTGAGACACAGGGAGATAAAAAATATCTGGGATTCCAGCGAGGTGAGCAGGCTGCTGTCAGCTGAGATATAAAAAAGGGGACTTTGAAATCCAAATCAGCGCCTGTGTGAGCACACTGAGAGCGACACTGGAGCTTTCTTTGGGAATAATCAACCTTTCAGGGCCACGAGGAAGAGGGAACGGGATCCAGAGAGCACAGGCAGCTCCTTCACTCTCCCCAGCCTCATTTATCAGGGATAAAGAGGAGAGGAGCCTTTGCATTTCTCTCTCGTTGGGCTGTCACACTCAGGAAGAAGGCAGATTTCTAAAGTCACCGATTTCCTGCAGTTTCCAGCCGTGCTCCAAGAGCAGCAGAGGCTCCAAAGGCGCAGCTGTTCCTCCCAGGAAGGAGGCTAAAGGAAATGAAGGCTGAAGTTGAGAGGAAAGGGATAATCCACAGCGAGAGCAGCTGCTCTGCCTGCCTCACTTGGGAGTTTCAAAGATTCCAGCAGCAGCTTGTAACAAAATGTTTTGCAACGGTTTGGGGGGAGGGTTTGAATTTTCAGGGTGTTTTTTAGTGTCGTAAAAGTGAAGATTTGAAGGCTGGCTCCGGACAGAGGAGTGAGGACAAGCCCAGCAAAAGTTTCCCTTGTTGCCCGTGCCAATCGTCGCTGGCCTCCCAAGGATCTCGGTGTCCTGGAGCGATGGATTTTGCAGGGAATGGGACAAGCAAGCCAAAACAGGAAGCCAAATGTCTACTAGAAACTAAGTGAAAATTACCCCGAAAAACTGCAGACATATGGGATGAACTGGATGTGACCCCAGGCTCGTGGAACTGCTACATCATTGTTTACTCCTCCATCACCACAACTGTCACTCCAGTCACTTTTAAGGATTTGTTCCATTATCCCATCGCCGTGTCAGGACACAAACACAGCTCTCAGGCCAACCAAACGCAGCCAGGAAGAACAAAAATGCAGGAAAAGGCCAAAAAAAAGCATTTTTGTTGCTTTTTTTTTTTTTTTTTGGAAGGGAAGGAAGCTGTTGTAATATCTTGGAATTTAGCAGCCACAAAAGAGCAGCGGCTTGGTTTCTGCCACACTGAGACACTTCCCAAGCAACTCCTTCCTCAGAGCTGAGCTGAGAACACAAGGCCAGCCTTGATTTTCAGGGATTTTGATTTCCACCAGGATGCAAGAGTTTTCCCGATGCACTAAAACACATAAATTTTCTCCAAAATTTCAGGAATTAACAACAGAACAGGAGGTGACATCTCCAAGGACCAGAGGCAAAGGGTTGTGCTGCTGCCTGGGAGTGTCCCAGCTCCCACCAGCTCAGCACAGAGAAAAGGGGAAGAAAAAACTTTCTCTTCCATCTCATGGAATGAAACAGGAGCTCCATGAAAAACCAACTGGGATTCAGAGAAAAGTGTTTTCATCACTAGAGTAATGAAAACTGCCAGTCACAGGGAAGGGCACAGCGAGGCACTGGTCTTAAAAACTTTATAAATCTGATCATTTTTAAGGTTACCTGATAGCATCGCTTCAATCCTGCACTTCCAGTGGCTTACCAGGAAAATCCTGAGGTCTCAAAGGCTGCAACACCTGCAGGAGGCCCCTGCAGCTGCTTAAAAACCTCTCCAAAATTAAGGCAGAACTGCAAATTCTGTGCTCTGGCAGAGGGGAAGGAGACAATGAAGTACGTTCTTATCTCCAGTCTGTGACAACCAGAGGAAGGCATTCCCACCCTTTGGATTTGGGACTAAAATCCTGTCATTTTTGCAGGTTGCACGTCCATGAAGCAGAGAATTGGGAGGCAAGGATCACTTTGTCTGTTATCATCAAACTTTAGGCACTTGGGTAACTCGTGGAGAAGAGGAGACAAAGCAAACCCAGAAAGGAACCCCAAAAAGGAGAGACACAGCCCTACCCCAAACAGCTGAGGTGCAACACATCACTAATTACTATAAATCAACCTAAAATAAATGTATCACAGAATAGGCTGAGTTAAAAGGGATCCTAATCAGGATCAACCTAAAATAAATTTTCACAGAATAGGCTGAGTTAGAAGGGACCCACCAGGACCATCCAGCCCAACTCCTGGCCATGCACGGGACACCCCGAGAATCCCAACTCTTCAATCCAGATAATCCTTTGCTAAGAGCATTACAGTCCAGTCAAATAAATTTCATTCATAAGAGCTGAGATGTTATTGATCAGCAAAGCCTGAGCAGGAATTATCTGAGCCCCGGCCAAGCCCCAGCGCTGCACTTTTAGCACTCCAAGAGAGCCAATTATTACTCATGAGTTCATGTTTTCTTCACCTTCCTGTTGAAGAGATTATTTAAGACCTCAAATCACTTAACTGGATTGTTTTGTCCTGTTATGAGTCATCTCCAAATTCCAAGGCCCCATTAGATTCTCCTTCAGGAGCTGCGAGCAACTCCCCCGATTGCCTGAGCTGTAAAATCGTGAGGAAACGGGGCTGTAAAAATCACCCAGGCTCGGAGCTCCCCCCCAGCTGCCTCCTGCAATTCGTGTGAAAGTGGAAAGATCTCACACCCCAACACCATTCACAACCCCCCCAAATCCACGCTGCACTCAAATCCTTTCTTCTTGTGAACCCGAAGAAAACCAGCCAGAAAGAGGAGGGGAGAGAGGAGGCAACAGCATTTAATGCTGTGATTATTTTTTTATTCTTTATTTCTGTTTTATTTATTTTCTAAAGCACTTCTTTACACACAAACTGCATTTTTCTCCCCCCCCAAAATGAATTAATACGAACCATTTGTGGGTCGAGGGCAGAGAATCATTACGAACACACCTTGCAGGATTTGAATAAATAAATAAAGCCATCATAATAAAGAATAAAACTTAATGCACGGGCTGTGACTCCGTGTTTAAAAACACTTTGCTATTTCTGGTGAACAAAGGTTTACTGTTTAAAACTTCACAGTCACAACTGAGTAGCAAAAACAGGATACAGCAAACTGGAGCCTTAAAATAGTGACTATTCTTCCAAGTTGTGCTCTATCGCCGGGCAGGGAGCCAAGCAAAGCTACAACAGGCACCAAACCTGATTTGAGAGAGCTTTGAAAAACAAACCCCAGCCCGTGGCAGCTCAGCAAGTGCCACCCTCCTTCCCTGCGAGGCTTTCAGCGAGAGGGAGGGATGGATGCTGCTGATAATTCAATATAATGCACAGGAGAGGGCTCCTACTTGAAGCTCATTTATTATTTGATATCCAGGAGGCAACAAATTGTCTTGGTTATATTTAGATGTAGCTCGACACTCTCAAAATCTTGTTTATTTTTGTGAGAATTATTAGCTAACAATGTGCTCTTAAAGAAAATATTCCTTCTGAGCAGGCATCTGATGGAGAACGCCAGGAAACAATCGTCCAGCTTCAATAAAAAGTTCCTCAACCATCCCCATTCCTCCTATTGAAATGCCTCAGAAAAGCTGAAATAAAAGCAGAGATGCCCTCATTAAGTAAGATAAAAATAGCTTTTATGTTCCATTTTTTATTTTTAGCTAAAGAATGAAAATTCAGTTATGTAACCCTACAAGTTTCGTCAATTAGGAGCCAAGCAGGGCATGTTTGCACTCTTTGGGGTTCAGGGGCACCTCACTCTGCCCTGAGAGTGGCCAAAAGCTATAGAAAACTGTTTGGAGCCTGAAAAATGTGGCATCAGCCAACCCTTCAGGTATCAAAAATAACCAAAACATCATCAGAGTCCAAATTCTTCGAATGCAAAAGGCTCATTCAGCACAATCATCTCCCTGAACCAGAAGCAAATCTAATTACAAGGAGAAGGTCAATCAGACATTTGAATCTGAGCTGGCTGCTGGAAACTTGTGCAATATTTAAGATATTAAATAAATATTAAATAAGATATTCTCTATCCCTCTGGCTGCCAGGAGTAGAATCTACACTGAGACTCTGCAAGAAATAAAAAGGTGAGAAGTCAGGGTATGAAACAATCCCTGCCTTCCCTTCTTCCATGGAGGTTTTTTATTCCTTTAATCCAGCTTACAGATGTTGAAATCCCACTTTGAGGCTCCAGAGCTGGAAAAATCTCCTGCACAGCTTCACGAGCTGCTCCTCCAACAGGTCTGAAGAGGCCCCATCCTGTCACCAACAACTGCTCCTCTGTCTGAGGTGGGAGCTATCACCATCTGCCTGCAAATTCATATATTTTTGGGATATCAACTCCAATTCCTCCCCTCCGAGACCTTGGCCGTCCAAGGAAAATAATATTCACATAAATAGTAATAGCTGGGTATCAAAATTAATCGAAAATTCATCTAACAGAGCTGCAGTGTGCAGTTAACACATCTTACTCCTCTGGAGTGATAAGTAACTGTAGTAAAAACACCAGTGAGCAGCTCAGCAGGGAGAGCACAGAGGAGATTTTCCCAATCATCAGGAAAAGTGATAGAGCAGGCAAAGGAAGTAAAAGACACTTGGAGAAAATCTGCCTGTGAAGCAGAGACTTTTAGCCAAGGCTTGTGAAGGGCTGTGGAATTACTGCTGCAGCCTCGAGCTGCAGCACTTCAGCCTCCTCCACTTCATTATTTAAGAGCTGTTTTTTGTGGGTGTGTGGTGTTGTTGTTTGATTGCAAAGGATTGTTCTGGTACACGGGGAAGAATTTTCAGTTCCCAAGAAATAATTTGCAAAACAAGACTGTTATCAACACTTGGTTACAACTTTATCATTTATAAAGTCCCAAGGAGATCAGGCCAGAACATCCCCAGCTGATAAAGAGAGGCTTTTGCAGTGCTCCCTTGGCTCCACAAGCACTGCTGGAGATCCTCATGGATCCTCATTCCTGGATATCACTTCCAACAGCACGAAATGCAAATCATTTCAAACAAATCAAAGCAGCATTGTAAATATTAACTCCAGGCACTGTCAGAGAGGCTGATAATAAAGACTCACATCCAGCTGCCACCTCAAGCTTACAGAATTCCAGAATGGTTTGGGATGGAAAGGACATTAAGGATCATCCAAGTGCCACCTCTGCCATGTGCAGGGACAATTCCACCATCGCAGGTGGCTCCAACCCTGTCCAACCTGGCCCTGGACACTTCCAGGGATGGGGCACCAAAGCCTTGGGGACCACATTTGTTTAACAAAATGCAAAGAGTTGAGACCAAAAGAAAAAAAAGGGAAGCAGCAGCGAGGTCACAGGTGGTCACTGTCACAAACTGAAGCCTGTTCCCAAAACATCTACCTGATTTTGAGTTTGCTGCTTTTCACTCCCTCAGTCCAACCCCTCAGCAACAGCTACAAAAACATCGGGGTAGAATTCCAACCATCACAACCAGGAATGGTTTTAAATCAGAAAAGCTTATTTTCTTTACTTTTTTTTTTAAGATTACAGCCTTACATTTGCTGAAAAGTGCCCTGAAGTCTACTTGAGCTTCAGATCCTGCATTAGGCACAAAAATATCGATGCCAATGTGGAACAGAGCATTAGGGAGTGATCGATGCTGTCGGGGTCATTGACCAACCTGCCCTTCCACTGCTCAAGAAAATGTTCCTTTGCAATTACAGATGGATAACAGAGAACACAGATAAATATTTAGCCTTTAAGACATTTTGGTTAAATCCCTATTGATCATTTTTGAGAGGATGTCTATTTTTTGCCAAATTAGCGGTTGATTACCACCACAATGGAAGCGCTCGGTAACACTCGATAATTTCAGAGAATCACAGAATCCCAGACTGGTTTGGGTTGGAAGGACCTTAAAATCATCCACTTCCACCCTGTGCCATGGGCAGGGACACCTTCCACAATCCCAGGGTGCTCCAAACCCTTGGTCTTGGACATTTCCAGTGATGGGAAATTCACAACTTATCCAAGCAACCCCTGCCAGGGCCTCCCCTCCCTCACTGGGAGGAATTTCTTATAGAAAACTCACACAGCTGGACAGAGCAGGAAATCTGGGTTAAAATTCACCCCAAAAGCCCCAAATCCATGGGTTTGATTTAATCTGGTCCATCCCTGCTGCACTCACACGTGGCCACACTGGACTGAACACGGTGCTGGACACAGGAGTGAAAGCTCCCTCTGAAATGTGCCCAATGCTGCTGCCTCAGCAAAGAGTCAGGGCTTTGATATTCCTAAAGTGCAGGAAGTGCTTCCTAACCAAAATCAATGGCATTGACAAATTGATTGTAAAATGGAGAACAAAGTGTTAGTGAGAGGAGCAGGGGGTTGATGGACGGCGGATTTAAATCAACGTTGTTTCCGAGATAGTCAGAAAAATAAAAACGCAGTTTATGTGATAAAAAAATTAGATAAGAGCTAATCTGATTGAGAAAGCCAAGAACAGGTAAAAAAGGTTCCCAAGCTCACGTCCTCACACAACCACAACCACGTTCTGGGCTTTCCAGGCCTGGGGTTTCCCCCTCCATTTCCTTTGTGCTGGGAGGAACATTTTTTTCCATTCCATCTCACAGATCCTGAAGATAGTTTTCCCTCAGGCCACTTTGCTAGAGAAATCATTTTTCAATACCAAATATTCTTGAAAACTACTTCAAGGCACAATTCCCGTGGCTCTGTTTTGTGGGGTGATGTTTTACTCAGGCAGAGATCCTCGTTCACCTCTGTCCAGCACAGAACTCAGATTAACACAGCACCAACCCCTCCTGTCCCCTCTGTAACTTCTGCAGTCACAGCTGGAACTCAAAGACAGCACTAAAAATTGCAATTTCTGACTAGAAAACCAAGAAAATCAGCATCCACGCCTACCACTTTTCACTGTAACCACAGGCCCAGCTCCCCTCTGCACGAACATCTCTGCAGCTTGTTTTGAGGGGAAAACCCCAAATCAACCCCAAAGAGCTGGAAGAACTGACTGTACCTCACCTTGAGAACAAATCCTCTTCCTAAATGAGCACCTTCTATAAATGCAAATTACCACCCAGTGCTGATGCTAAATAAAACCAAAACGCAGCAGCCGGAGCTGAGTCCCACATGTTCACCCTGAGAATTACAACCAAACACCCAAAATGCGGCAGTTGTACAAATTCAGCCTCACGTGTTCCCAGATCCTTCCCAGCTTTGCTACATCATTAACGCCGAGGGATTTGGCCACTGCACACAGAAAGACTTTGTCCAGCAGCAGCTGTGCTGTGTGGGAGTGATGGGACAATCAGGAAAAAAAGGCATTGTCTCCTTAAAAAAAAAAAAAAAAATTCCAACAAAACCTGCCTGGGTTTGCCAGAAGAAACCTTCCCCAGCTCGGTGACTGCAGTGAGTTTCCCAGGATGGTACAGCAGAGCCGGCTCCGTGTTTACCTTGGACAGCTCAGGCAGGCTGAGGAAAGCCAAGGGTTGCACAAGAACAGAGATTCTTTGTGCCCTGGGCAGGTCACCTCTGCCTCTCACTCTGCTGATTTACAAACATTCTTTCAAAGAATTAAGGGCACTGCTTGCTCGCCCAGCCTGTGATGCCACAGCCCGAGGTCGTGGCACCTGGAGCATCTCTGCGGGTTCCAAAACTCCCTGCTTTGGTTGGGGGTCCTGCTTCATGATGTCAACAAAGTTCACAGGACAAGAGGAAACGGCCCCAAGCTTTCCAGGTTGGACATCAGCAGGAATTTCTCCATGGAAAGGGTGGTCAGGTATTGGAGGGGCTGCCCAGGGAGGTTTGGAGTCCCCAGCCCTGGAGGTGTCCAAGGAAGGACGGGAAGTGGCACTCGGTGCTCTGGGACAAGGTGGGGAGGGGTCACAGGTTGGGCTTGGAGGGCTCTTCCAACCTTGGTGATCCTGGGATTCATCAGAGACACCAGTGGGTGATCACAGATGAAACCTAAATCGCTCATTTCTTGGTCTGGAAATGTGCAAACTCAGGGTCCAAACTTTGTATCTGGGACAGTTAATGAAGAAAAAATACCCTCTAGAGCTTGAAAAATTCACATTTGTGTTTAGAGAGAAACTTACTTTTAACCTGAGCTGCCAGCTGCAAGCATCAATCTCTGTGCTAGGAGGGCTCAGTCCTGATTTTGATGCATTTCTTTAATATCCCTCAGACATTCAAAACCACTCTTACGTCATTAGGAATTTCTTTTGTATCACATTATTTAATAAAAACCTGCTGAAGACATCAGGAACCACTGCAGCTCTGTATCATCATCATCATCATCATCATTAGTGTTTCTCAATTTTAAAAGCAGATTAGCATTCCTGATTTAACTAAGCTTTTAAATACTGTTTTGCATATTATCTACATCCAACACTGAGCTGGGGATGTACAAAGAGACATTTTGATCTCTTCCACAGCCAAGAGGAACCAGAAAACCACTGAGTGTCTCATTTTTAAGTACAAATTTTGTGGCAGGGGGATGTGTGTGGGTTTTACACACACATTATCACAAACTATGGGGTTTTACTTTATTTTCATTCCATTCTACTTCAGTCAAATCTATGCCATTGCAACATATTCCACTTGACAAAATCAAACTACAACAGGATTTCGTATTAAAATTACCCAGGTTTAAAATATAAACACCGACTTTTTACTTCACATGGTTTTCAGGAACTCACAAAAGCCACACTGAACTCTGGATAACACCTAAAAATACACAAGCAAAGGGTGATGAAATTTTGCACAACGTTTCCAAACATCACCATTAAGCTGGGTTTAATTCCCTGGGTTTGTTCCAGGGCAGGTGGGGCTGGGAGACAGCACCCACTGGAAGGTTTTTGGAGTTTGGGGGGGGGTCTTTTTTTTACCAAGGTAAGACTTCAAGGCCCATCAGAGGGAGCTCAAACACAGCTCTGGCTGAAAGCCCTCAAAATTAAGTGACTTTAGGTGAATATTAAAATAAAAGCAATCCTGGAAACCTGAGAAAATCACCAAGTGAACAAGAACCACCCTTAAAATGCAGGTCACAAATTGTCTTAAAAGATCTTACATTTTTTAGCATTTCAAGAGTCACATATTGAAGGGCTCAGCACTATCTGCGTTAGCTGCACGTTAATTTTTTGGTTAATTACAATTTGAAAGGGCAGCAACAGCCTTGGATGAGTAAATAGATGCATCAAAGCATCCCTGGGCTGAGTTACACCAGAAATTGAGACAAGCCCTGGTAAACAACCCCAGAAATCAGTGCAGTCCTGAAATTCCAAACCTCACAGAAAAAAAAAAAAAGAAACGAGCAGAGCCACAAACAAAAAACAGGAGTCAATGTCACAGAGAAAAAAAACAACTCCCCCTCTCCTCTTCTCTTCTCACCCACTTTGTTACTATGGGACTGGCAGAAAGCTCTGGATTATAAACACCAAGGTCCCACTCACAAGACAATTAAGCAGCTCCAGAGCTTCCATCGACCACCCACCTCCGCTCTGCGCAAGGTCTGCGCCTCCCAGCAGAGCTGAAATGCCAAAAATCCACTGTGCCAGCTGAAAAACAGGACTCTGCTGCTCCACACAACAGGGAAACCCTTCGGAAAACAAAGTTTATTCTTTCTCAAATGAATTTTTTTTTTTTTTTGTGAGGGCAGTAAAGGAGGGGTTGATATCACACTCTGGTGAGAAAGATGGATCAGAACTTAAAAAATCCCACATGGATCCAAGAGCATAAATAGGTGGAAGATGACCAAGACAGAAAGGAAGCTCAGAGGAGGAACAGTGAATTTCTGCCTCTGCTCTGACCAGTAACCAACAATAAAGCAGACAAGATGGTAAACATTGCAAAAAGACAATTACTAATAATGAAAAGGCAACAGAAATTTTGGGCTGCTTCCACCAACTGAGTAAGGCGTTTTCAAACTGACAGCAACGTGCTGCTTGCCAAATGAAAATGAGAGCAAACAGCAAAGTTGTGCTTAACCCCTTTTTGCTTTTATGCTGCATTTTAAACCCAGATGAAATCATGGAATTTGAAAGAAAAAGTCTACAAAGGAGACATTTTACTCAGCTCTCTGGTCAGTGTTTCCATCACTTCAGTACCCAGAATGCTTAGAAAAGTTATTCATCTTGGGTTCTTTCCTCAAAACCAGGTTCTTGAAAGTGTGATGGGTTTCCAAGCGCAAAACCTGGGTTAGGAGCACTCGGATTTGGGAGAAACTGAAATGGGATTGAGGAGAAATGAATCTGGATTCTGACTTCCCCTGCAGAAGGTGAGAGCTAAGCATGTGAGTTAACTGAAGGACAACCTGTAATTGCAGATTCCAAGAACTCCCTCAGGAGCACCCAGCTCTGGAGTGGCAGCAAGGACTGACCACTGACAGCAAAATCCCGGGATATTTTGTATTACACCTGAACCACACAGGTGTGAGAAACAAGATTATTCCAGTGACTACAAACACCTCCAAATTATCCTCACTCTGGTCCCAACTAACTCCAGCAGGAACATCCAACATCCAGGTGAGCACGAGCAGCCTCACACCTTCCCAGGCAGGTGCCTTTTCCTTCACATCCAACCAGCAGCACCAATTCAAAACAAATATTTACCCTCTCCTGACACAGAGGAATAAAAGGAAACCTTTTACTGCAAATCCAACTGTGCGTTCTGTTGCTCCTGCAAAGCTTCAGCCGCAAACAGGCTCGTAAATTTTCTTGAAACAGTTAAAAACAAAACACTGACACAAGCAGGTGGGACAAGAACAGAACAACAGCTCTGACATCCCTGAATCTGGACCAGAAAAGGCATCTCCTGCCCGGAAAGCGCATTCGTTATGCCGGGAATTTCTGCTGATGGGCTTTGCAGAGACATCACCAGCCAAGGGAGGCTTTGGAAGTGCAGCAATTTGCACCTACGACAACTGGAGTGTAACGGGAACAACACCAGCGACAGCGAGTCCGGCAGCTCCCGCCCGCGGGTGCTCCGTGCCCACTCCCGGAGCAGCGGGGGATGCTCCGGGGGGCTCTCAGGGACCCCGATCGGGGTCTGCCCCGGGCTCAGGAACCAGGAGCCCACCGCAGACTCCAGTGAAGGAACCGCGACACCTGCTCAGAGCTGCGACCCAGCCTCAGCTCCCGGCCTGTGCCGGGATGAGGAGATGGGGAAACCTCCAGGCGAGGCTGAAGGAACCGGGATTCCCCTCACACCCGGGACTGTCCCGGGATGAGAAGCTGGGGATCCCTCAGATCGGGGGGATGGAACTGGGACCCCCTCAGACCCCGCTGAAGGAACTGAGATCCCTTCAGAGCCGGGGCCTGTCCAGAGGTGATGGAATCGGGATCCCCCCTCAGACCCGGGCCTGTCCCGGGGTGATGCAATTGGGATCTCCCCTCAGACACCGGCAAAGCATCCGGGATCCCCCTCCGACCCGGGGCCTGTCCCGGTGTCACCGGGCCCCTCCTCAGCCCCCTCGGAGGGGACACGGGGGTGCCCCCGCCGCAGCCCAGCCCAGCGCAGCCCCCTCCCCGCCGGGCCCGCTCCGGCCGTGCCGTGATGCCGCTGCCCCGACCCTCCGGCGGGGGGGACCGGGGCCTCCCCCCGCGGCAGGTGTCGGTCTCCGGAGGATGCTGCGGGCCCGGTGGGCGGCGCGGGCCGGGCCCGGTGGCGCCAAACCGGGGGTGGGGGGGAA
>VZRV01003965.1:30117-54339 GCA_013398115.1 Falcunculus frontatus | reverse complement strand
CCGCTCCCTGTCCCCGTCCCCATCCCCATTCCTGTCCCCCATCCCTGTCTCTGCCACCATCCCGATCCCAGTCCCTGTCCCTCTCCTTGTCCCTGTCCCTGTTTCCATCTCTGTCTCCATCCCTGTCCCCTTCCCTCCGTGGTGGCTGCTCAGTCTCCTGCTATAAAATCACTTTAGTGATGCTCCCACTTCACCGAAATGACAGAAACTCAGGAGGTGCCCTTCTTTGTTGATCAGGATTTCATGCAAAAATCACCTGTAACTGCAAAAAACCCACCCTGAGTTCTCCTGCACGCTTCGATTTATTTTCTTTTTAATACCTTCAGCATGAAAATCGGGCTTTGGACTCGTAGGTGACCGTGTGTCCTAAAGGATGGACACAGCAGAGGTTGGAATTGCACTGGGATGTGAACCAGAGGAGGATCACAGGACCGTGGGTGCTGCTCCATCAAGGGCCAGGAATAATTAACAATTCTCCCAGATAATGAGAACGGGCTTGGGAAACAAGAGCTTCAAAGCACAACAGGACCTCCTGGGCTTTTATCGCATCCCTGGGGGGCTTCCTGTTGAGTTGTCACCTCCTGCTGTTGTCACCTGCTTGTCGCTTGTCCCCTGCTGTGTCCCACAGGTCCCTTTGGCTTGCGGGGGTCGGTGCCAATTCACAGCCTCTGGCAGAGGGGAATCGAGACTCGAGAAACCCACCCAGCTGAAGAGAAAGGACTAATTAACATGAGAAGAGAGAGAAGCGATTAACCAGTGGAAGGGAGAACATTAATTAATAAAGAATCAGGTAACTCGTAGCCAAGGAACTGTGCATTTCTTTGTTTGCTGAAGTTACTGGTGGTGCGAAGGTTTGAAACTCCTCGGGTTTGATTTGTGGAAAACTTCAGCAGCCTGTGCAGAATAAACTCCTTCCTAAACTGCTCCCTGTGCTTAGAAAGTCCCTAAACTGTCACCAGCGTGGTCCCCAGTGTCATCCCACTGAACAGGCCCCAGTCCAGTCACTTCAACCCTCATTTCTCAGCATTTCCCTCCCCTGCCACAATTACCCCAGTGATGGATGGATGAATCCTCATTTCAGGCTCAGGATTAACCACAAAGTCACGTCCTACCCTAAATCCTGGCTGCCAGCTCGCACTTAAAGTTTACAGCATGGGCTGAGATACCATCTCAGCAAGGCTCATCCAGGCCCTGGCAGGATCAGCCCTTCCTCCCTCGCTCCTGGCAGATGTTTCTCCAACCCCTTCTTGCCTTTTCCACCAGGAATAAACACCATTTTCCCTAAAACCCCCTCAGGCTGTGTACACGAACAGCACACGACCTGCGAAATTGGCCTGCCATGCTAAAAGCACATAAATCATAAAGATTTAACAGGGAGATACTGATTATCCACATTGTTTTTGCTCGAGGAGCGAGACAATGATAAATAATTGGTGGAGTTGTCCTGGATTTCATCCCGTAGGTGGTGATATCAAACATCTCCAGCCCCAGCTGCCACTCTGCCTCTCCTACAGCACCACAAGATGAAGTGCCTGAGATGGAACTTGATAAATTCTCCCCTTTTGGATCTCCTGAGATGGGAGACAGCGAAATCTCCACTCCTGGTTCGCAGGGAAGGAATGCAGATGGCCAGGGAGGCAAGGGGAGGGGGCTGCAGCTTCCTCCCTTAAAAAACTCCCTTAATTCTCATTGTTTCCCCCAGTGCAGCTTTATCAGATCAAATTCCAGTGTGAACCTGGACCCCACTTCCTGAAATCCCCCCCGTTTTACCCGGCTTTGCAGCACAAACTTCTCTCAAGCACCACATTTGTGCTTGAGTGGCTTCTGGAACGTCTCAGGCACTCAGAGCTCCAGGTTTTGGGATGGGTCTGGGAGACCGTGCAAGTCCAAATGAGGGCAGGGAGAGGCTTCTGGTGGGTGCCCGGTTTCCTCCTTCCCCCCAGGGAATTGTGCCATTCCTTGGGCAGAGCCATGAGTTCATGACCCGAGGGTTATTTCTGTCTCCTGCCTCACCCCGAGCACATCTGGGGCTGTGCAGGAACAGCTCCATCTCACCAGGAACGGCTCCATCTCACCAGGAATGGCTCCATCTCACCAGGAACGGCTCCATCTCACCAGGAACGGCTCCATCTCACCAGGAATGGCTCCATCTCACCAGGAATGGCTCCATCTCACCAGAAAGCCTCGAGCACATCTGGGGCTGTGCAGGAATGGCTCCATCTCACCAGAAAGCCTTGAGCACATCTGGGGTCATGCAGGAACGGCTCCATCTCACCAGGAATGGCTCCACCTCACCAGAAAGCCTCGAGCACATCTGGGGCCATGCAGGAACAGCTCCATCTCACCACAAAGCCCCTCTGGGATCCCCCGAGGCAGCAGCTCCAGCTCCTCCAGACGTGTTTGGGAAGAGGTTCTGGAAACTGAGACCCCGGAGCAAACAAAGAACCACCAGAGGCCGGGGCTGCTGTGGTCACATCTGCCAGAAAAACTCCTCCCTGAGCAACCTGCGGCCTCCTGGAGCAGATGCACTGCAGGGAGGAGCTGCTGTTTGCTTTTTGCTGGGTTTTATCCTTCAGAATCGCTCTGGCAGACAAAATCCTGCTCCTTCCATGCTCTCCCTCGGAGCTTTCCCAGGAAGGTGTGAGGTTGAGGGACTCGAGGTTGTGCTGTGATCCACAAATGAGCTGACTTGATTTTTTTTTTTTCCTTGCCTGCAGACACAAAGATTTTGATCTTTCACACTTCCTACTTAATGTTCCTGTTGACATTCCCATTATCCTCGGAGAAGAATATCCTCAGAGTCCCCAGTTATTCTGAACCGGGCTCCAAACTGTGCTTGGAGTAGGAAAACATTCTCTTGTTTCACTTGGAACTGGTGAAAATTTCTTTAATTTAAGATGCCCTTGTTTCCAGAGGGCAAATAAAAACACCTGAACCACTCTCCCCTCCAACAAATCCACTCACACAGAAGGTTGGCTCGGCTCCCTGTACCAATATTCCCTTGTCACCCTTCCAGTTTCGCTCCTTTACCATTCCCTGTCAATTCTAAAATTACAGAAAGCCAAGCAAACAGCGACTGCTGAGAGAAATTAATTCTCATTTCCACACCTCGGATCTTTTTGCTGCTCCGAGAGGCTTTGGCAGCCACGCCAAGGGTTCTGTTACTGGTCCCTTTTCCCAGAACCGGGGCTTGGCTCGGTGCCACACGGAATGCAGGGAGCATTCCCGGGATGCTGAGCTGATGTGGAAAGCAGCAGCCACTCCGTGCCCTCCCAAAGGGATGGGAGGCAGAGAATTCCAGGTGGGAATTGTCAGAGATGGAGTGAGGCACCGGTGAGGATGTACCTGACACCCCTGGATCTGAAGGAGCCACAGGAAGGATGGAAAGAGAAAATTTCTGTGGGCCTGGAGGGACAGGACACAGGGAATGGCTTCCCACTGCCAGGGGCAGGATTAGTGGGATATTGGGAAGGAATTCCTGGCTGGGAGGGTGGGGAGAGGCTGGCACAGGGTGCCCAGAGAAGCTGTGGCTGCCCCTGGATCCCTGGAAGTGTCCAAGGCCAGGTTGGACCAGGCTTGGAGCAGCCTGGGATCTAAACCTCCTGTGAGTATCCCAGCAGCTGCAGCACTCGGGGCTGGCACACTCTGCCCATCCAGGGGTTAATCCTGCCCCTTTTCCATGGGGAAAACTCTGAATTTCTCCCTAAGGAACACGGATCCCAGGCTTTTGGCAGCCTCCCCTCACGTGCAAACCCCAAATCCTGCAAAAGGAACAGTCCAGACACAGTTACCTGCACCCCAGGGCAAAACTTCTCCCTTCCAAACCTCCGTGAAATTCAAACATTCCTGCTAAATCCAGCTGTAAACCACTGTCCCAAAGGCACTGATGCTGAATGCCGGCATTGATCCTGCCACAGAGTCACTCTGCATCCCAAAGGAGGATCACACCTTCAAACGGGACCCCAGGCCACAGCAGGAGGGAAAAAAGAACTTTGCATTTAAAGCTAAATAATTGCCAGCTCTGTCGGCAGGCCCAGATTAGCAGCCTGATTACAAACATCGCTTAACCACATGGAAAATACGTTTTTAGGGCGGTTTTCAAAGCGGGTGATAGACATCGAAAATATTAAATATATTAAAGGATCCATTCTGCTTTAGGTGCTCCTGATGTGGTGCAACCCCAGGGACTTCAAAGGCCTCGCTCCAGCTGGGCTGAGGGGCAGCCAGCAGCAGGCTGGGCTGGTGGCCTGCACAAACACCCCCCCAAAAAAACCAGGGATTTTCATTTCTTACCAAGCCCTGTAAACCAGTTGTAGCTAATTACAGGGGCCTGGGTGTGAAACAGCAACTGCAAAGCCTCAGGGACCCAGCCAAGAACCTTTGATTTCTCTCTCCAGCTTATAAAACCTTCTGAAAACTTTTGCCCCGGCAGCTTTTCTGCTTTCAGAGGATTCCAGAGTGGTTTGGGTTGGATAAAGATCATCCAGGGGGGCACCTTCTGCTATCCCAGGATGCTCCAAATCCCCTCTAACCCAGCCTTGGATGCTCCCAGGGATGGGAAGTGTCACCCTCCTCTTCCTCCTCACCCTTTTCCTGACAATCTGGGGCTGATTTGGGGTGGCACAGCTCAGCCAGCAGCTGTTTCCCAGCAAAAAAGCCCATTTTGTGTTCATTTCCTGGAACCCTCAGCGCTGGAGCAGTCAGAATCGTACCTGCCCCACAAATAAAGGCCAAAACTTCTCCCTCAAGCTGAGATTTTCAACTGAGAAGTGCCAAACGCCTGTTCCTGGAGCTCAGTGAGGAGTTGGGAACGAGAAACAAAAGTTCTGGAGGCTGTGGGATGCTGCTGTGCCCACTCAGCATTAACATGCAGAGTGGAATCGGAGCTGTCTCTGCACAGAACTCCTCGAGGGGAGATGTCTGGGGGATATTTGTGTGCTCCCAGGTGGAACCCAGGAGAGCTGAGCCCTCCTTGGAAGGTCAGGCCAGCTCTGCTCCCTCCCTGTCCTGACGTGCCAACACCCCCAGACTGTGAATTTCTCCAGCCACATCCACTTTTCCTGCTCCTGCAGTCACGAGTGATGAAATCCCATTCATTTGTGCGAGCAACTGGAAGATTTATTGTAAATAAAGTTCTGCACATTACACAACTGGCTAAAAATCATAATTAGAGCTGCACTGGGGAACATGTTTTATTTATCCTGACAGTAGTCTGGCTCCAATAATCCTGCCGTGATAAATGTCCCGAAAGTTTGCGGAGTTTCGGCAGCTCCAGCCCCTTATCACAGCCATGGAAGTGGGAATGGCTGCCTGGGTTTGATGTGGCTTCCACAGCAGCACTGGAAACCAGCACCAGGCTAACTGGGAGCTGCTGGGAGCTGCTGGGAGCTGCTGGGAGCGTCTTCGTTCTGTCTGAATCAAAGAAATTGAAATTTTTTCCACTGCTGCTAAAATCTTCCAGGGCTGCAGCCACGTCTGTGTGAATTATGCAGGTTCTGGGATAGGGAGAAGTGACAGTGGGATTGGGAGCAGGCAGACCCTCTGGAAAAGGGTCAGTGACACCATTAATGGGATGCAGACATTCCCAATCTCTCGCTGCTCTCCACCCTGCCAAGACTCCCAGCGCTGCCTTTATAGTTTTAAGCACAATTTCAGGCCCATAAAACATCAGAGGAGACAGGAATTATTATCCCAGCCCTGACAGGAGCCTCTGGAGGGACACACGGGCTCTGTGCTAACGATGCTCCAGCTTCTCCTGCTCCCCATCTGCTCAGGGGCATTTCCAAATTTACCCAATTCACCCCCAGAATTTTTATGGCTGCTCCGAGACCAGATCAGAATTTTTAGTGCTCCGAGTGCAATCAAACATTTATCTGGCTTTGCTCATTCCTGAGGAAAAGAGGAGCCCAGCCCACCTCCTTTCCATGTGGGGCATCCTGGGAAGTGTTTTCACACAATCCCATCCGTATTTATGGGAAAACCCTCCTGAACCATCAATTTTTGAATCCACCAAAAGAACCAAACCCATTAATTGTCAGAATTATCAGAGGGGTTGTGCCCAGCACAGCCCAGAGCCACAACTCCATCCCCACACAAGGGGCAAATTTATGATCCAAAATATTTATGGTCCACAAATATTCGAATCTCTGCTAAATTTAGAGCGGCCAGAACATTTCCAGCTTGCCTGATGAGAAATAATTATTTACATTGCTAAAAAAAGAACATTCCAGCAACAAAGAGCCGTGGTGCTCTGATCCAGAGACTTCCAGATCCTTTCCCAGCTCCTTGCTGTGCAGTGGCAGGGAATGGGAATGGGAATCCCAGGTTAGTTTTGCTTCATGGCAGGCAGTTGTTTAATAAATACAATTCCAGAAGAGCTTTGTGCATCCTCCTGTCTGCAAAGCCACACTTCCAACAGGAATGAATACCTGGATTACGTTTATTTTTGCAAGGTTGACCTTGAAAGTGAGACAAAACACTGCGTCTCCGTGTTTTCCAAGGATTTTCCTCTTTTCCCCCTTTGCCCCAGACACACACACACACATACCTGGGAAGCTTGAAGGGAAAAATGAAGCTTGGTTTCCTCAGGAAGAGCTTCCAGGGATGGTCTCCACATGGATCTCCTGCTGTGTGTGGGATGGGAACCACGGCTGCACATCCAGGGAAACTCAGGGATCAGAAACACCCAAACCATGCACTGCTGCCACAGGAATCGGGGGGGATTTAAATCAAACAGGGAAGAATATTTAAGTGCTGTAGAATCATGGAATCCCAGACTGGTTTGGGTTGGAAGGGACCCTAAAGCCCATCCAGTGCCACCCCCTGCCATGGGGACACTTTCCACTGTCCCAGGCTGCTCCATCCTGGCCTTGGACATTGCCAGGGATCCAGGGGCAGCCACAGCTGCTCTGGAAAACCTCCTAGGGAAGGATTCATCCCAAATATTCCACATAAACCTCCTCTCTGTCACTCTGGGTGAAGGAATGACACCCTCAGAAGAGGATTAAGGAAAGGGAGGAACTCCTCCATTTGTTACCAACCTGAGAAATATCATTTTTATAAACACGTGGAAGCATTTAGCAAGGAAAATCCATTCCTTTGGAACTGTGAAGCTTGAACTGAGTTCCAGTTCATCCTCTCAGCATCTCCTGTCCCTGCCAAGCCCGTCCTGGGCGTTTCTGGCAGCCAGGGCAGGCCAAAGGATCAGAGAAAAGGAGTCAATTAAGTGCCTGAGAGCCCTCCAACTACAGCATTCCATACAGCAACACGTCCTTTCCATCAATTTATTATTGGCAAACCAGCAAATGGAGAGGAACAGACGAAATTCTGCATCCCTTTCATCCGAAATTCAGAATGCCTGCCCTGAATCGCACCCAAAGGTGCTCTGATTCCATGAATCCCAGATAAAACCTCTGAGGTGTGAAGTTCATGCTTTGCACAGGCCTCTCAAGGGTTCATCAGCACACCAGACATCACGAGTTGTCACTAAAGGTTGCAGCCCAGGATTTATTTCACAGCAGAATGCAACAGCTTCTCTACAAAAGGAGACCGTGTGCATCCAAATCAAGCTGACACAGATACAAAACAAAGCCCTTGGAAACGGAATTCCTGATAAAAGCAGAGATTTTTGCAATTCGTTCATCAAATGAAACAAGGAAAATGGCTTGGAGGGGAGGAAAGTTCAGGAAGTGTTCTGTGCAGGGAAGATTTTACAAAAATCACAGAGCCATCTTAAACCAATCTCATAATTTAAAATACCACCACAACAACAAACCCACATTCCACTGGGACTCCCAACATTTTGGGATGCCAAGCAGCTGATTCCCATGGCGAGGAAGAAATCCTTCCAGCTGCTGAAGGAGTAGCACCCACCTCCTTTACTGGAGGAAGAGTTGGGATGAAGGTGTTGGGAAAGGTGAAAATCCTGACCCAGAAACTGCAGGAGCTCTTGGCTTCACTGATGGACGACAGCAGAGCTCTTATTGCCAGGGCAGCCAAATTTTTTGGCACTTCTAAACCCAAATAATCATGCCTGTTTATATATAATCAAGCTCTCACCATGGCTTTAGTGCTGCAAACTCTGCACGCCCCAATTAAGGGAGAATTTCTGCACTAGAGGAGCTGGAGGGGGCGAGGAATTGCAGCGTGATCCAAGCAATGAGGACCAGAGGTGTGCAGGGATAAATATTCCCTTTTCCAGGAAGGGAAAAAAAAAAGGAAAAGTCACCTTTGAAAAACAGGGATCTGCTTTCCCAATCCGAGCACCTGAGCTCTTGGAGCTCCCACTGTCCCTTTATTGCTTCTGGAGGTCAGTGTGTTACACAGGTTTTGGTTTTGTTTGCTAAAAAAACAACAAAGCGACGCACAACGATTTTTAGTTTTGGAGCTATTGATAAAAAAACCCCCACCTGATCTCTTGGAAACAGGACCCCAGTGCTGAGTGACTCCTGAGCTGCCCGTGTTTGCAGCGTGTAACGCCGTTAAAAATACGGAAAGCTGGCAAAATGCACCCCCCACAAAAAAAAAGGAGAGAGGGAGAGGAGAGAACAGCTTTTCCCAGCTGTAACATCTGTTCAGTCTGCCTGGCTGACAAGTGCTGCTGATAGAACTCGCTTGCCAGGACTCCCCAGCAGGAGGAGGGACTTTCTGGAGCAGGGAACTGGAGCTGTTTGCTGTCCTTCCCCTCTCCCACAGCCCCAGAGCAGCCCAGAGTCACCTCTGGCTCGTCACCTGCGGGAGGATGACCGGGGCACAGGCGATGCCAGCGAAAGACTCTGGGAAGTGCAAGTCCCTCTCCCACTCGTCAGTCTCTGTGTTGTAGACCTGCACGATGCTGGTCACGTTGTTCAGGTGCCAGTTGTAGCCCCCAACGATGTAAATCTTTTTTTCCAGCAAGCAGCAGCCGGCCTCCGACTGCCCCGCGCGCATCGGGCTCACCGTGGTCCACTGGTCCGTCTCAGGGACGTAATATTCCACAGCCAGGACATCAAAGCACCGATCCACGTGGTCCATGCGGCCTCCCAGGGCGTAAATCCTGCTGTTGGCACTCACCATGGCATGCAGCACCCTGGGCTCGTTCATGGGGGTCTTAAACTCCCACTGATCCGCGGCGGGGTCGTAACAGTGCAGGGCCTTCTTGTCCTCCACGGAGATCCCGTACCCCCCCGAGATGTACAGCTTGTCCCCCACCGTGGCCCCGGCGTGGCCCCACGTCCTGCGCTTCAGGGAGCACACGTAGGTCCACTCGTTGTCCTTGGGGCAGTATTTCTCCACCGAGGCCAGGCTGCCCGAGCGGTTGCGGCCGCCCGTGGCGTAAACCATCCCACGCAGAACGTTGAGCTGGAACTGGATCCTGCTCTCCTGCATGGCCTGGATGCGCAGCCACTGGTTGAGGTGTGGGTCGTAGCGGTAGGAGACGTCCACGGCGCCCTCCCCGCTGCGGTACTGCAGCTGCTGCCCTCCCACCAGGTAGACAAAGTTGTCCAGCACGGCCACGCACGAGTGGCTGCTGCCCACCTCCATCTCGGTGAGCTCACGGAACTGGCGGCCGGCGGCGTCGGGCAGGCAGAAGACCTTGGCGCTGACGGTGCGGTCGTTGTCGGTGTAGGGGGTGCCGCCGAAGGTGACGAGGGACAGCACGTCCGAGCGGATGGCCGTGCGCGGAGACTGCATCTCGTGCTGCCGGAAGGGCAGGATTTGGTAGTTGAAGGCTTCCAGCAGGTACTGGCGGCACAGCACGTCCTCCACCATGATGTCCAGGGTTTGGACGCTGTCCACCAGCTCCGAGGATTTCATGAGGGGGAAGCGGATGTGGCAGAGCACCTGGCTGGCGCTGGCGCGGCGCGCGGGGTCGAACTGCAGCCAGCGCACGGCGGCGCGGAACAGCTCGATCTCGCTGCAGCTCTTGAGCTTGTTGCTCTGCAGGAAGAACACCAGGCGCTCCAGGGGCAGGTGGAGGAAATCCTCCTCCTCGGAGATCTGCAGGAAGTGCCTGAAGGTGAAGGCGTCCACGGATTCCTTGAGGGAGGAGAGGCTGAAGGTGGTGGCCATCTGCCCGATGTTGAGGCACGTCTCCACGCTCATGGCGGACTTGAGGAACTCCTCGCACAGCTCCACCACCGGCACCATCTGCAGGAAGACGGCGGCTCCCAGCACGTCCTGGATGCAGTCGAGGTCCAGAGTGACCTCGGCGCTGTAGGCGAAGTCGATGATGTGCTTCAGGCCCTTGGCGGACACACCTTTGAGCTCGATCACGTCCTGGCTGGCTTCTCTCATCCCGCCCGTGAACATCGCCCTGCGGGTCAGGAACACAAACAAAAAAAATCCCCCCTGTTTAAGTAAAAGATGCAGCACCTCGGAGTTGGATTTTATTGAACGCTCTGACTCTCTTAGAGTGGGGAAGGGGGGGATAAATCGAGGCTAAATCTCTATGAGCCAGGAGAAATGAGAGTGTGCAGTGACTTACATAAGGCTTGCATAAACAGTGCACTGAGGAGGAATATTCAGCAACTGGAGAAGTTTTTCAATCCCACTGGCAGCAGCAATAAGAGCAGACCACAGGACCAAGCTCCAGGAGGAGGCAGAGCTGCCAGAGCAGGGAGTGGAGAATTCTGGACACCAATGAATCCGTGATACTCAACAAGAAAGGATCCCACGGGATCTGCTCCAGCAGAGATTGGGAGCTGTACCCTGAAGGGTTTTAGGTTTAGGATTTGGGAGCACAAGGAAGGAATACACCTGTGGTAGGAGCTCAGTGACTCCTGGCAGCACGGCCTTTAGGCCCTGTGATCCTGTTACCTCGTAGGGAACTACGAAATGGCTTAAAAATTGCAGGTGCAACACATCTCACAAACAGCTTTGGTCTTCCAGCAGAACCTCCCCTCCAAGGCTCCTTCCCAACTCCTTAAAAAATGGGAGCCGCAGCCCCTCCAGCAGCGCCGACGGCAGGGGGCTGACAGGCAATTAAACAAAAATCGGGGGAAAAAGGCTCAGTTACAGCACAGCTGCGAGCACATCACTTGCCCAGGCCACGCAGAGCTTCGGCCCTAGATCACCTCCTTGGGAGGCTCCTAAATTCCACAGGAAGCACATTCCACGCCGAGGGCTGTGGGGCCGCAGCTGTGGGGACGGGGACGGGGCTGCACTTGTGGGGTTTGGGTCATTTACAGCCCGTTCCAGAGGGTTTTGTCACCCGGGGGTGGCTCAGGGCAAAGGTTTGCACCCCGTGGTGTTCGAGGAGCAGCAGCAGAGCAGTTGTGGGTCAGGCAAAGTCAGAGCAGGTGACACAGAGTGACACGGGGTGACACGGAGTGACACCGCTCCCTGCCACTGCACGCACGTCCCAGCGAGGCCATGAACTGTCACACTAAAGATCTTCAAACTGCACATTTTGGGCTGTTTTCTCCACCTGCTCTTTTCCATGGGAAAGGTAAATCCGTGGTGTCACCAGAGCTGCCTGCGCCGACTCCAAGGTGCGAGTCAGCCCGAAAAAATGCTGAACAGACCCTGCTCCGACACAGGAATAAAGGAATATCTTGGGAACGCTGTCAAAAGACAGGAGTTCCAAGTTTCCTGTCCAAACTGGGCTAGAAAACCTGCTGCCGTCCAGCATAAACCCAAGAAATCCTAAATGACCTAAATAAGGAAATATCTGCATGTGAAATCAGCCTGCTGTAACCGAGTGACCAGGAACGCTGTTCCCAATTATTTGTCCGTGCAGCAGATGAGAGCATTCTGCTCAAATCCCTGCATATCCCATGTCCCAGCCCTGATCCCTCGCCCCAGAGGACACCCGGACACGTGTGAGCTCCTGCACCAGCTGAACAGGGAGAGGAAAGCGTTTATTGTTGCCATGCTGAAGACAAATCATCCACTAGAATGCAATTCCCTTCGAAAAGTGTTACGGTTCTAAAATGCTGATTATATAAATGCCTCAATTTCACTCTTTTCCCTCCCCCTTCCTGCAGAAAAAAAAAAAAACCCAGAGTGTTTTCAAAAAGCTGGATTGTTCTGCCATTGTTCCCCAGGACAACGTTCTTTAGCACCACTGAAGTTCTAAGAAGGAACCTACTCAGCAATTAAATTTCGACAGTGAAACCACCCTGGCAGTGGCCCTGCACCCAGCAGCGAGGAATAAAACAGTGCCATTAGCATTTGGGGGGAGAGCAGCTCCAGGATTAATTGTGTGCCTGCTCAGGAGAGTGATAAGCCTGGAAGGTTTGTGTTACCACGGGGAGAGGGGAGGGAAGAGCCTGGAAAATGTGTGTGAGCACGGAGCAGCTGAAGAACGGGCAGAGGGATGCCAGAGAGATGCCAGGTGAAGCCCTTGGGTCTTGTTTAGCTGCTGGGAGGGACCTACACATCAAGGGACTGCAAATCCCATCAGCAGCCCCTTTTCCACCTCTCCCACTGCCTGGAACAACTCCCAGCTCGAGCTCTCCATGAGTTTGAGCCTTCCCTGCAGCCGGTGTCTCCAGCACATCCCTCGCTTCGTGCTGCCCCAAAAAGATCCCAGACTCAAAGCCATTCCCAGTCAGAGCCATTCCAAAGGAGCTGGACAGAGAGAGTCAGACCTGAAGGGCAGCTGAGGGAGCTGGGGAAGGGGCTCAGAAGGAGAAAAGGAGGCTCAGGAGGGACCTTGTGGCTCTGCACAACTCCCTGACAGGAGGGGGCAGCTGGGGAGGGTCGGGCTCTGCTCCCAGGGAACAACAGGACAAGAGGACACAGCCTCAAGCTGTGCCAGGAGAGGCTCAGGTTGGACACCAGCAGGAATTTCTCCATGGGAAGGGTGATTAGACAGTGGAAGGGGCGGGGCGGGGACGTTTGGAGTCCCCATCCCTGGAGGGGTCCGAGGATGTGACACTCAGTGCTCTGGGCTGGTGACAAGGTTGAACTTGATGACCTCAGAGATCTTTTCCAACCTCAACCACAATTCTATGATTCTGTGACAGAGGCAAGATGGATAAAACACCTGTTTTCACTCAGGACTGAATTCCCTGCCCTGCAATTGGCTCCCTCTGCATTAATTTGGCTGCAAAAACCCCTCGCGGTGCTTCGGTTTTCAACCCACACCAGGGTCCGAGGATGTGACACTCATCCTGGGATCTGGGGAGTGCTCTCAGGACCTCAGTGCTCTCAGCCCATGGGCAGGGAGCACTAGAGACAGATCAGTGGTGGTTAAAGAGAACAGGAGGATGGGATGCCTCAGTCTGGAGCCCTCACTGCCACTTCCAAATCAGCTCAAGTGGCTCCAGGGCAAAAGCAGCACCAACATCTGCCCAGGTGGGTTCAAAAGCTGGGCTTGAACTCCTTTCTTGGCCCAGCAGCTGGAGCTGAACAAACCTGAGTGCAGAGGGACTGATCCTGAACCTCAACCTGCCTGCAGGACATCTGTGGAGCAAACCAAACCTCCAAAGGCTTCTGTGGGGTGGGACTTTTGAGGTGTGGTGGGGAGGTTGGGGTGGGGGAGGATGGGGAGACAGCAAACCCACGGGAAAGGTAAAAATGCCTGCTTCCCTGTGGGATTCTCACCTGAAATAGTCACTGCAGGCAGCCAAGACAACTTTATGAACCTGAAACACTTCATTATTTATAGTGAGGATGACATCAAGCAGCTGAGCCTGAGCTCGGAGCGAGGCCAGTCCCTGCAGCAGCGTGGTGCTGTGGCCAGGAGCAGAGAACGTGCATTTCAGGGTGCTGTTCTTGTCAGCCATGCTAAAAACAGAACAAGAGAGACAGGCTGGTTTGAAACGAACACAGAATGTCAGATACCCACCCAGCGAGATGGGGACAACACGGCAACTGGGACCAGCTGGAAGGCAAATTAAAACTCCCAGCTCAACAGCCACCCAGCACATCAGCACCTCGTGTTCCCTTCTCCCAGCACTAAACACTTCCACTTCCTTCAGTTATCCTCTGGCACTGCTGACAACCCTGCAGCACACACGGGGCTCCAGGCAGCACCCAAACATCTCCTGGGGCCACAATCTCCAGGGAATGCTGCTGTCCCCACGCTGAGCTGCCCCAGAGTCCACCCTGACTCCGACTTCAACCACGACACCGAGCCCCAGTCGCTGCTTCTCCTCACCACCTTCCCTGCCTGCAGCTGCTGGATTCCCTGCTCCGGCCAAGGACAGCCCTGCCAGCCCCATTTGATCCTTCCCTTCTGCCTGACCCCCAAGAGAGGAGCAAAAAGCAAAAATATTGCACGGCACTGGCTGCCCTGAATAACGTCAGCTGTTTGAACTGCACTGTCAACAGTCCCCTCCCAGCGTAAACATTTCCTTGCTTTTCCCAGTGCCTCTCACACGTGTTCCCCAGCATCATCCCGGGATCTGCCTGGCCTCAGATGCACTTGTCAGTGGGAACGCTGCGTTCGCAGGCAGCAGGAGCCCTGCTCCAGGGGAAGAGGCTGGGGGATGCTCTGGAAAGAGCTCCAGAACCAACTGCGAGATTCCCTGAGCCCGCTCGCTCGTGGGAAATCCCAAATTCGTTTGCAAATTTAATCCAGCTCTGACCGACTTTTCAGGATCAAGATCCTGAAGAAATCAATATTCAGGATGGGGCTGATGTTTCCAGGAGCATCCTGCTGCTGGGTCACTGAGTTTTTGAGGAATGTTTTATGGAAACGTGACATTAAAAAAATCCCAAGGAGATTATCCCGAGTCTGGGAAGCTGCGTGAGTTGCTCCCAAATCCACAGTGGGAGAGTGCTCTTAGGAGTGCACTTAGAGGGAATTATCACCATTATTATTATTATTATTATTATTATTATTATTATTATTATTATTATTATTATTATTATTTAGGTGGAATAAAGCACCAAAGCCAAAGAGGAGTAGGCTGGGGCTGAGTAATCCCAGGGTTTGCTCCAACCCTCCTCCCTCAGAACTCCCTGGAACAACAACAGCCACACACAATGGACCAAACGAGCCGGGGAGGTCAGGGAAGAGTCAGGGAGATGGGATAACGAAAAAGGGGATGTAAACAATCCTCAAACAATGAGGAACAATGGACAGGGCTCGCTCCTATCGGGTTGCAATTTCCTGCAAGCTTTAGGGAGAGGGAGCAAGGGGAAATCTGGGATGTCCATCAGAGCGCTGGGAAGACGGCTCTGGAGCTCGCTGGGATGCACACAGCAAATCTTGGCAGGCTGCTTCAAGCTCCTCAGGTTTGGGAATGCACCTCAAAATCCATGGGAGCTCCTACTGGGATGGCTGGTGGTGCTCAGCTGGGTGAGGGTGGCCTGAAATCCCCACCCTAAAATCAAAGCACTCTACAGAGCCTCAGAGCAGAGCGTGGAGTGTTCCTTGATGGAGTAAGAAGGATTAGCAAAAAGGCAGTTGCTGACAGGACCTTTATCCACACTCTGCAAGCCAAGAAATGTCTGTCCACTCCGGCTCTTCCCGAGGAAAAAGAGGGAAGGGATTGGAGGGAGCGAGGCGCGGATTCTCACCACGTCAAAGCCCTTTCCCTCTCCTCTCTGGAACTTGGATTTGCTGGGGGAGGAAGGAGGAAACGTCCGGCAGCAGCACGGAAGTGATGCTCCCTCTGGACACAGCATCAGTCACCCAGAAAAGCCACTCTGCTCCAGGCTGGGCAGGTAAAATCCACAGGGACAGATCCCGATCTGTTGTGACTTCATCACACTCCACCTCTGCAGGAGTCTCCTCATGGGAATTCTCCTCAGTGCTTTTTTCAATACTGATTTCAAACATTCCTTTTCCCAGCCTTGGGGTTCATCCCTATTGGAATGCTGTCCCTGGACCTCGCAGCGCAGGTTCAGACAACGAGCGTCACCTGCACAAATATTCCTATTTTTTCCTCTTCCTCAATTCACTTTTACAGGATTAGCTCAGGGTGGGTCGGTCCATCAGTGTGGAATAAAGGTGTTTGGATGTGGGATTCATTTCAACAGGTAATGGAACAGCTACTCCAGGAAAAACTCCCTGTTCTGGTTCCTTTGTCTATTTACAGGGGTAGAATAAAAGGATCCAATGATTACACAATACCCTGAGGAGGGGGAAAAAAAGCAAAACAAAAGAAAAGCAACGCTAATGTCCAGGGAAAAAAAAAAGGATTTTAAGGAGAAAAAAAGAAGCTGGAAACAAAACAAAATCCACACAAAGCATGAGGAATCAAGTAAGGGATTTACGGAAAACAAAGGGGGAGGAGGAGAGATGAGAGAACAGCACCAAGCAGTGTTTGCTCTGCGGGGAGAAAAAAGGGATTTGTGATAAGAGCAGGCTTGGCTGGACACGGGAGCATGCCTGAATCCATGGCCTTGGCTCCCACTCCAGCACCGGGAACGGAGGGAGAAGAAGAGCAGCAGTTGGATGCCAGAGAGTAAAAAATAAATATATAAAACTCTCGAGCACAAAAGGAAGCCTTGAATATCTGAGAGCGCCTTTGTGAGGCTGTCCCTATCTCATCCCAGATCTCCAAATGCCGTGTACTTGTTGCTTAACAATTTGTTACAGCAGGAACAGCCTGGAAGACAAAACTTGGGAAGAGTTGCTGCTCCTCCTCGCAGCTCAGAACGTGCCCGGGAGATAAAAGCCTTTCAGCACAACAGGGAGAAAGTGTTTATTCCGCTCCTTCCCTTTCGGAGGGAGGCAGGGCTGGAGAGCTTCTGGAATTTTCCTCGAGATGCTCATCTCTGTCCACAAAAAGCTGGAGTTTTGTGGGGTTTCTGTGGTCAGACAGCCCTTCAGCTTGGGGCAGGCGTGTGGCTGCACCCGAATTTATCCTTCGGAAAAACGCGGGACGCAAAAATCACACCCACACCAACATCCCACGGCGGGGATCCCAACATCCTCACACCACCAGGGCCTCTCACGTGGATATTTTGGCACAAAGGTGGCTTTACAGGAACAGGAATCCCACTTTCCACATGGAAACAGCTGTGAAAGGGATCTTTATATCCACGGCACGCACGGCGGGGGCAGCTGGAATCCGACAGCCACGCCAAGCCAGGATGCCTTTTGGGCAGCAGCCTCAGAGGCTCTGATAACATCCCTGGTACCCCAGTTCCAACCAGGGAACAAGTAATGGGATTGAGGATTTGTCTCCGAGCCGCTGCTCTGAAGCCAGATTGCTTTCAATCCTCTCCGGTCACTGCGGGATAGAGCTCAGGGCAGGGGAAAGCAACCCCAGCACGAACCCTGGTGCTCAGGGAGGGTGTGGAGATGGCCCAGCAAGGGTTAAGGGAGTGGTTCTGGGCAGACAGAGGGCAGGGAAGGCAAACGAGGCCAGGAATCCTCCTGCTGCTGCACCCAGAGAGGAGCCCTCGCCCCGAGCTCACCGACCACGGGCTCTGCTCACACATTTCTGAGCAAGCAACGCTCGGGTTTTTGACCAAAACCAGATGCGGAGAGGAGGCATCTGGACACCCAGGAGGCCTCTAAAGCTGAGATGTTGAGGGCCACACTTCAAGAATCAGCTCAGGCACAAAGAACATCCCAAGAACAAGCGGCCCCTGGCGCTGCCTCCTCCGTTCCCCACAGCGTCACGTGGAATCCAAGATGCGTTTCAAGCTAATGAATCATTTTTACCAAATCTGTACTGATGATTAAAAACATCAAAGCTGGAATTAAAGGCTTACCAAGCTTGAGTTCATATTTCAGCATGTTTGCAACCACTGCACAAGTACAAGTGGAGAGAATTAGAGCAGGACAGATTGTAACATTTTAGTGATTGAATTAAGGGGAGAAAAAAATCTTTGGCTGCACCACTGCCTGTCGTGTTCCTCCTCTTCTTTTACAACGTGGAAGGAGGGGCAGTTTGGTGCTCTCCATCCCAGCTCATCATCCCCACGTTTCCCCGCTTTTCAGGCAGGTGGTGCTCGGTAATTTTTCATCCAGGAGAAACTCGAGGGGGTTTGGCAGGATTCCTGGGCAGGGCAAACTTCCAGCAGCCAAACTCTTCCATAAACACCAGCTCCAGAGGTGGGACCCCGTGGGGAGCAGCTGGGGGACAGGAGGGGAAGGAGGAAAAGTAGCAGAATGTGTGGAAAAGCACCAGGTACGGAGTGGCACGGCTTTTCCAAGGCTAAACAAAAGGGTTGGGGTTGCAAAATAGCCAGCGAGGCACCTGCAGGAAATTTTTTGTGGTGAGAGAAGCAGAACTCCCATAAAGCTGGAGAGTAACTTTATTTAGAACATAAGGGATGAATATTAAGGACCTTCTTTAGGAACCTTTGACAGGCAGCATTATAGATATTTTAATAATGCAAATCATTTAATGCCTTTAGTTTCATGCCTAAGTAAAAAAACACATTTAGATTCTGATTTTTAAACTACAATTAAGACACTTAAAATCAAAACAAAAGTCAAACTCCCTCAGATAAGTCACTGGTAGCCATGGAGACTGTAATATTTCAGATCCTGAGGCTTTATATCACATGCCCAAATGATGAAAATGAGTTTTCAGCACTTCACACTCACAAGTGCTACGTTAGGGCAGAAAGGCTGAGCCCTTCACTGCAGATTTGCTGCTTCCCAGACTCTCATTTGGGATTTTGGAATGACATTCCCGTGGCCTTTGCGTCCCTCTGAGAAGGCACAGCAAGAAGTTTCCTCGGAAGTTTGGGGGCAAGGAAGATGAGGCACTGAGGCACAAAAATACCTGCCCTGTTAACCTACTTCTGCTCCCAGCAGCATTTACAGTGTTTCCCGGCCAAATTAGCAACCACAATAAGCACTTAATGATCAGCAACTAATTAAATATTAACACTCTGAATGAAGGGGATGTTTTCTAGAGAAACATAATCATCATCAAGATATGGGAGCAAAAAAAAAAAAAGCGTTTAATCGATGTCTTTGTTCCCTTTTCCAACTCCTTCTCTTAATTTCTCCCATTTCCCCTCCTCTGCCTCCACTCATTTTCCACTCCTGACACCATCTCTTTCATCAAAGCAATAAATAAAAGGAGAGAGCCTGAGACTAATATCGCTGTTTAAAAGGGACTGGCAATTTGCAGGGCTCAAATGAAGAGATTATAAATGGGGCTGAGTTTCAGAAGGAGCGATTTTGTGTGAAAATAATGGTCCTCTGGAAAATGCCTCAAGTGCAACAGGAAAGTTTGAAAAGTCTCCAGCTTCCAAATTTAAGGGAATTTAATGTTTGGCAAAGGGAGAGAGAAGAACATTCACGATTTAAGAAAGAAAAAGGACGAAACCCAGCAGACAAAGCTTTTTTTTAGTCCTGTTTCGGGGCCCCAAAGGCTGGTCCCTGGCACTGGGATGGGACTGGGCACTGCTGTGCTCCCACACTGACCACTGCCGGCCAACCCAGGCCTGATTCAGCCCTGTAACTTGGTGAAAACATCAATTAAAGCCGGATTTTACAGAAGCCAGGAGGCACCTGGTTCATTTTCCAGTGCTTTCTGTCTCAGGTCCTGCTGATCCCCTGATTTGCTTATCTGCATCCCATTTCCCCCAAAGCTGGAACCAAAGACACCCTGTAGCCCAAAGGTAAAGCAGCAAGAAGCTTTTCAATTTATTTATTTTTTTAAATATTCAATTTTTTTATGCCCTCAGAAGTCCCAGACATTTCCAAAATCTCTGGTTTTCTTTTCTTCTGAGCCGGGCTCGCACGGGGCCCAGCAGACACACACGAATTTATTCTGCTCCCAGGCATCAATCAGGAGGTTGTTTGCAAGCCAAAGGAGGTGGGATTTTGGTTTCTGCACTAATAAAACTGGATGGCTGTCAAAAAGCTGGCTGGCCTGGTAAAACAGAGCAGCAAAAAAAGTGGAGGGTGAAAGATGTGAACACGCTCAACTCCGTGCCACTGCCCGGAGCTTCAACGTGAGGCTCCGGGCAGGACGTGCTGTACCCAGGACAAAATTGTGGGGGAGAAGAAAAACAGCAACCAAAAAACCCCAAAATCAGATTTTTCAAATGTTTCTGTCACAGAGCCAGAGGCATCTTTGTGCTGGTGCAGTGGGAAAAGCAGTTTGGTGCTGGTTTTTCAGCAGCCAAAGGACCAGTGGGACTCTCAGGTGAGGATTCCAAGAGCCCAGGTTTGGACATCGGGGCTCGGAGGGACAAAAATATCACACTGAGATTATTTACAAGGATTTGCTATTTCTCCTTTTTCTGCCCATTTTTAGAGCTACAAACAGAGGGTCTTGTCCTGTACTGGGATTTTCCTCTGGTCCCAGCAGAGAGGTGACAGCTGGAGAGGTGACACTCATCACCCATCACTGCCCTGCCACCACCTCGACCTGCACTTGTCCCAGCGACTGAGAAGATGCTCCCCCACCCCATAAACCTGACGGTGATTATTTTTTGTCAGCCCCAAACCTAATCCCTCTGAGGCAGGAACAAACAGAGCAAACACAAAAATCACTCGGAGCATGTCCGTGGCTGTGGCAGTGTGACAGCAGCGACAGTCGGGCACACAGGGACCCTCACACTGCAGGGTTTACATCCCATAAAATCCATGTACACCCCCAAGTTCAGGCTCATTACACGCTCAACAATCCCTGACAGCTCTGCCTTAAACAGCCCCACGTTCCCCCAGCTTAGGATCAAACCCTGCTGTGCAAAAAGCGAAGCTACAGCGGTGCCACGTCCAAAATAACCCAAAAACCAGAGCCGTGCCCCAGCCCAGGGCTGCTGGAGCAGCCCGAGGGAGCAGCGGGTGCTCCCGAGCCTCTCCCAGCAGTGCAAAGGCCGGGAGGCACCTAGTGGTGTCGGGAAGCACAGCAGAGCCACCAAGGCCACCCCAAAAGTGTCACCTGGCACTGCTGGACACCTGCTTCCACCCCTGCGCCCGCTCCAGCGTCCCTCTGTCACCTCTGGGAGCCGATCCGTGGCACTTTGGGCACGTCCATCCAAAAATCCGTCGGGACCTGCCTGGGCCCTGCACAGCTCAGCAACCTCTGGGTCACCTTCCCTGTGGGGACAGCCTGTGCCAGCTCTGCCAGCAGCTCTGGAAGGGCAGAAAGGTCCCTACAGCAAGAAAATCACTCCCACCTCGTCCCACACAACCAGCCCCGGGCTCTCTACTCCACACCTGGGAAGAACTGGGGAAAACTTCCAGCTTTTCCAGAGGTCCTGGGAGCGGTGCTTGTGCTGGGCTGTTTCTGCAGCGTGGATTGCACAGCGTGGGCAGTGTGGCAATAGCACAACAGGAGTAGCTACGTGCAGAGTAGGTACTCTTCCCCTCCTCTCCCCTCCCTGCACCTCCACCCTCCAGATTAGAGCCTGGGAGCAGCCAGGCAAAACCAGGACAAAGTGATGAAACAGCAGAGAGCAGCAGCAAAACCATCATTCCTCCCATGGAAATGAGGGAATTGGTGTTTTCCAGCAGGTGGGAGCAGCTGCCCCAGCACTCGGCATCGCAGCACCAAATTCCAGCTCAGATCCGTCTTCCTCTCCTCACCTGAACCCTCTGCACTCAGGTTGGTGCCCATCCTAACATCCTTTTGTTTCCCAGCTCCGTGGGCAGCTCTGTCCTGCACAGGCTTTGTGCCACCCTGCCCTGAACTGAGCCACCCAAGGCCACCAAAACAGCTTTTCTTAAAGATCCCCAATCTCTGTGCAACTCCAGCATTTTTTAATAAATGAGAAACTGGGAAAGACGCTTTAACCACCATCCCACCCTGTGAGGCTCTTCCTTACAAAGCCACACAACACTCAGAGGTAGGACAGGAACCTCTAAAGTATCCCCCAAGTTTACTTTTGGTCTAAATAAAACCCCCAGCTCAGGACTCTCCCAACACTGCGAGAGCAGGCAGCAGTTATTTTTACAGCGATTCAGTTAGAGCATAAACATTTACACCACGTCTACCAGATCTAACAACTAAATCTGTCTGAAACTTGCCATGTGGCAGAGGATGGATCATAGAAACCCCACAAAAACTCCACTTCAGCTCCAAAAGGGAAAAAATACCAAGTCTGATTGAAGGGTGAAGCTGTAGGAGATGACAGGAACACCAGAGCAAGGCAGGCTCACAGCCCTTATCTTCCCCCTTTGTGGTTTTACTCCATCCCCTGGACATTTCTCTGCTTCCCACCACTTTCTCAGAAGGAATAAAGTTTGGGAAGTTCAGGTCAGCATTCCCTTGATGGGAAACCAGATGTTTGAGATAAGACCTTGCCTGTTCATCCTGGTTTTCACAGCAAACACGCCGGCGTGTCCTTCAAGGGATTATTCCCAGTTAATTCCTGCACAGCTTGTCTGGACACCTCAATCAATTCCCATGGAAAGGCCTGCACAGGAACATTCTCTCCAGCCTCTGGGACGATGTTTTTCCCAGATTTTTGTGACCCTGCTTTGCACAACCCCACCTCACCAACGCTGCAGCAACGATGCCTCGATGGCTCAAGCACAGAAGCTTCTCCTGCTGGGGATCCCAAAGGGTTCCAGGTTTCCTCTCCCTGATCCCAAAGCACATCCCCAGTGCTACAGAGTGAATTCAGCAGCCTGAAACTCTCCCTCTACATGATAAAAGAGGGCTGGGAGTAAAATATGAAACCCATTTGTAAGTCATGAAATTCTACCCAAGGAGGAAGAAAGGAAAAAAAAAACAAAACCAAACCCCAAGTTGATTTCAAAATAGAAGATTGGGGCCATTTGCTTTTCAATGCCCAGGAGTGGCTTTATCTCGTGCCATCAGCGTGTCCAGAGCCTTTTGTCCCCATCACCTTGCACAGCCTGTTCTGTGCTGAATGAAAGAGCAGGATCCCAGCAGAGAAGGGAATTTTCCTGCTCCAGGGCAGCCACAGCTCCGGGGCAAGCGGTAGCAATTCCAAAGATGGAAATTCTGCCCGTGGTGGTGGAGCTGCAGTGCACCATCCAAATGGCATGTGTGAAACAGCACCAGAGCCTCTGTCCTCCTGCCTTAGAGAGTCAATAAGAAGTGCAAAAAAGTCACAAGTGGAAGCACCTAACAAGGAACCACCGCCGCCAGGGAATGCCCTTGGAATCCTCCTCAGGCTCTACAGCACATCCAAAGTCCCCCATCAGGTTTCTCCTCGTATTCCCCAATAAATCCACCTTTAAACAAGTAAAAATCCTTTAAACTCCCGAGCAACAAGAAGCAGGATCCAAACTTCAACGGGCTTTGCTTTAAAATTAACAAAGAAAATAAACACACAGCGATAGGGAACATGACGGAGCTGCAGCTCGGGGGAATAAAACTGCTGCAGTTCCAGCCTGGGTGATTTATCACAGCCCTGAAACAAATTACTTCCATTTCTCACTGCTGCACACCCAGGGAACTCCCAAGTGCCAGGGGAGCAGTGCTACCAACACCTGGAGTAAGAAGTGCTGGAATTCCTGCCTGAGAAAGGAAAAGGAGGTGCAGAGGGATAAAATGAGATGCCACAGGTGACACAGCATGGAGCTTCACAAAGCACAGGTGTTCACTAGGGGGGGAAAAAACCAGAATATATCTATAGGTGAGGATTCAGAGAGGCTTCTCCAGCACTGAACAATGCCTGGGAGAGCTTCCCCCTCCACGGCGTGACACACACGGGTGGTTATTTCAGGAGGCAACGCTGAGCGAAGCTGAGGATAAACGATGCTTTGAAGCGAAGTGACAGCCCAGGCTGACAGCACCAGCGTAACATCCCCGAGACAGACACCACAACTCCCCGAACACTGTCCAACGCGAGCTCGGGATGGCGACAGACAGGGAAAACCCTGGGAATAGAAACTCCTCGGTGAGCAGGTACCACCTGCAACACCCGGAGCATCACCCCGACAAGTACCACCTGCTCTGTGCTGCCTTCAAAGCCTGAGTGACACCCCAAAATCAGGGACTGGGGGGATCTGCAGGCTGGGGGCACAGCAGAGGGGATGGCGGGCAGCAGAATGGGCCTGAAACACCAAAAATTGGGAGTCTCTGGAACCGCTGGTGTCTCTACAAACCCACACAGCTGGTGGCTCCACAGACCTGACCCAGGGTGGGATTCAGTGGGGGGGTTTCACTGGGTGGGATTCACTGTAGGATTCACTAGAGGATTGACTAGAGCATTCCCACTATTTTCTGCTTTAGAACCTCTCCCAGACCTCAGCCTCCCTCCTCACACACCCCACGAGCAACAGCGTCGCTGCTCATCACGATCGTCCCCTTCCCGCGGGCCCCGCTCAGGACAATCCCCGGCCCCTGAGGCACCGAGCACCGTGCTGCCGCCCGCCAGCGCCCCCGGGCAGCGGCTCCGCGGCCAGGCCGGCGCTCCGTGACCCCGGGCCCGGGGGAAGGCGGCGGA
>VZRV01003965.1:17897-29531 GCA_013398115.1 Falcunculus frontatus | reverse complement strand
GGGGTCTGTCACCTCCCCATGGCTGAGGGGATCCAGGGGCTGTCACCTCCCCATGGCTGAAGGGATCAGGGATCTGTCACCTCCCCATGGCTGAGGGGACCGGGGTCTGTCACCTCCCCATGGCTGAGGGGACCGGGGGCTGTCACTCCCCCCAGAGTGAGGAGTTTGGGGGTCTGTCACCACCCTCAACTGAGGAGTTCGGGGGTCTGTCACTGCCTCATGGCTGAGAGGACTTGGGGGTCTGTCCCCATCCCTCAGATGTCCCGGTGACAGTCACCGCCCTACAGCTGCGAGGTCCCAGGGGTCTGTCACCACCCCACAGACCACCAATTCCTTAAAACCGAGCATTATCAGACAGCAGCCTGCCCTGGAAATCCCAACACTTTCCCTCGGGATTCCACCTGCGGCTCACTAAATATCACCTGCGGCTCACTCAATGTCACCTGCGGATCCCAAAATGTCACCATCGCGTGCGCAGCCAGCCCAGGACTGCGGGGACAACCCCGCTGGGGACAAAACCTCCTGCCAGGCCACCTGGGCCGCTCTGGAAGGAGGGATTTTTGGCCAAAACCAACACGTGCAGGAGCGGCAGTACCCTCCAGAGGGTGCAGTCCTGTCGCCGGAGATCCCTGCGCGTCCCGGTGCCAAATCCGCCTCCGTCCCCACACATGGTCGGCATCAGAACCCTCCCAGCTCTCCCCAAAGCCACCGAGGCCACGCGGGGTCCGTGTAATTCCTAAAGCCGGCGCGCATCTGGTCGAGGGGGCATTCCAGTCATCAGTGGGAATCAGGAAATTATTCATAGCGCTGGCCCTGCCAACGGCCGGGGGTAGATTTCTTTGATTTCCCATGCTCGGGGTCCACATCTGTAGAAGGGAAAGGGGGGAATTCGTACATGAGAATAAACGCGCTTGGAAAGCCGTGAAAAGTCCCTTTCAAGTCAGCCTGATGAAAACTTCATGTTCTGGAGCTCTTTGCTTCAAGGAGAGCAATCTGTTTCGGAGAGGAAAAGCTGTGTATTTTTCTTATTTAAACCTCCTAAATCTGCTGGAGCATTAAAAATATTTGGCATTTCCACAGCACATTTCATTCCCAGCTCCAAATGCGTTTTACAGACATTCATTAATTAAGCCTCGCAAAACCTTGGGGAGCAAGGGAAGCAGTACTTATTAATTTGCTATTTGTGTTGCTGCAGCACACGGAGACCCCGGCCAGGACCTCGGGGCCTTGTTATTTTAGACACGACCTGCACAGAGGAGGAGATGTCAGCACGGAAAGAGGCCATGGATGGACCCTCCTGGTGTTCCAAACCCTGTCCCTGCTGGAATTTGGAGCTGCAGGAGCTCCCACCCAGCTCTGCCCCCGCTCCAGGGGTGCTCTCTGTGCTGTGCTGGTGTTTGGGGGGGGCTCCTGCCCCTCCTTCCCAACACCTCGTGGTTGTCCCACTTCCAGCTCGGCTTCATTTGACACCTTCCCCATTCTCCAGAGGTCACTTTATGGAATCACGGAGTTATTTAGGTTGGAAAAGCCCTCCAGGATCACCGAGGCCAAGCTGTGACTGATCCCCACCTTGTCCCCAGCCCAGAGCTCTGAGTGCCACGTCCTTGGACACCTCCAGGGATGGGGACTCCAAACCTCCCTGGGCAGCCCCTGCCAAGGCCTGAGCACCCTTTCCATGAGGAAATTTTCCCAATATCCAACCTAAACTCCCCTGGCCCAGCCTGAGGCCGTTCCCTCTTGTCCTGTTGTTCCCTGGGAGCAGAGCCCGACCCTCCCCAGCTGCCCCCTCCTGTCAGGGAGTTGTGCAGAGCCACAAGGTCCCCCCTGAGCCTCCTTTTCTCCTTCTGAGCCCCTTCCCCATCTCCCTCAGCTGCCCCTCACATGATCAGCACACCGTGATCTGTAAAAGCCTTCAAACAAACGCTTTCCCTTTTATTCTCTTTAGTTCCACCCCGATATTTTAAGCGCAGCTATTTCTGTCCCACAAAGGGCTGTGGCCCTCTCCATCCCAGGTGGGGCAGCGGTGGGAGCTGTCAATGTCACACCTCTGCTTCCCCTGCAGGAAAAGCGGGGCTGGGCTGGATGCTGTAAATGCCTTTCACGTGTTCCCCAGATCCCAGTTCAATTGAACCCCAGAGGGTCTCTCAAAGCAGGAAAAATGCATTTATAAGACCCTGGAAGGAAGATATATTCCATAACTACTCTGGTGACCAGGCGTGCTGACTTGTGTCATGTGGAGAAGGAACCAACGGGGGGCATTTCTTGTTATTTCATATCGCTGGTGGGATTTTACCTCTGGCAGCAAATCCAGGAACTTTTTAGTTACCATTATTGTTTGATTTTATGGGCCATTTGATATTTATTTTTATTTCTCTTCATTATTTGTTGAGTGCACTTAGCCCCCTTCCCCGAGCAGCCTGCCTTATATCTAAGGTGAATTTTACGACCAGTGTTAGCACAGCAATCTGAGCAACTCACACAACTGTAATATATTTATCTCGTGCACACAGGATATCCAGGCAGGCCTGGAAAAGCCTGGAATTCCTACTGTGGAGAGCGGTGGTCTGCCTGGAAAATCACAGCTCTAACTGGACTGGGTTAAAAAAAAAAAAAGAGGAATAAACTCCAAACTATTTACATTCTTCTTCTTTCTGATCTTGATTTCAAGCCTTCGGGATGTATTTGAGTCATATTTTCACCTTTTTTTTGTTTTGGTTTGGTTTGGTTTTTTCCCTTGCAAAACATGAGGTCTCTCCATGTACCTTTTGCTGCAAGCCAAGCTCTTGTGTATCCCACGGCTCCCACAGCTGGGCTTTAAAATCCACGGCCAACACTGGGAAAGTAATGACAAAATCATGAGCTGGCAGCGCTGCCTTTCCCTCCGACCTCCTCATTTCATCCTGCTCAGGAGCAGGAATTCCTCGCAGCTCCCAGCACCCAGGGGTTTTTTTCCTAATTTTTCTTAGATTTTTTCCCAGCACAGGTTTGTTTTTTTTTTTTCCCAGTTCTTGTTAGATTTTTGGCTGCTTTATTTTCCCTTGTTATGTCGGAGGCTGCGATGACCTCCCTCGTTCTTCCTTGGTGAAATCCCAGCTCCATCTCCTGCCTGCCCTCAGGGTGTGCTGGGGTTTTTCAGTGCCAGTGCTTCTCCCTGGTTTTATTCCCTCTGGATTTCTGCTCCACTGCTCCCTGCTAATCCCTGTGTAATCCTGGCCAGGGCGTGAGCCTGGGGAAGGTCAGGGATGCAGGCTGGGGTGTGTCTGCTGTGCCAGGACTATGGAGCAGCCTTTCTCCTTCCCTTTTATCCTGCCCCTTGGAGATGTTTTTATCTCCTGGAGCCTGATGGAGGTAGATCATCCTCTCCTTCCCCCTGGAGCACCACCACTGCCAGGATTACAGAGAATTCCATGGTGGAGAGAGACCCAGGGATGTGGGATACCCGAGCCCCTCGGGATGAGCTCTGTAGGTTCCCACCATCCCAGGCTGCATCCAAGCCCTGCAGGACCCCAATTCCCCAATTTTGGAGCCAATCCAACACAACAAGCTCAGCTCTGGCACAACACACCAGGAGAGCAGCATCCCTTCCCCACCAGGATGGATCCCCACCCCCAGGCAGTGTCACCCACTCCATGGAGCAGCGTTATCCAGCACGGATAAAACACGGGCTGTGGGAATGCTGTGCCCTGTGCTGGCGAGCCAGCGGGAGGATCAGGAATGAGCAGAGCACCGAGCCACATGGGGTCCGGCCTGGGGGAAGGATCAACACCTTCTTGCAGGAATTTTGGGCTCCTTCCACTCCCACTGATTCCCGCAGGAGCTGGCTCCCACTCAGCTGGCGGCGTTGGCCATTCCCGGCACCGTTTGGCACCGCAGCGAGGCCACGCTCCAGCAGGTCCCCTCCGTGTCCCACACGCGTCATCCCCACGGAACCAGGGGGTGAGGGCACATCGGGGAGCCTGCTTCCCATCCACCCAGCCAAACCACAGCCACACGTCCCAGCTTCCCCCCGACCAGCTTGGCTGCGCTCCTCACCTGGCAGGAGAACACACGCGCAGGGAAGCGAAGCCCCTCGCGGCCCGGCGAGCGGGGCCCGTGTTCCAAGAAGTAATGAAGGCCAGGGAATGGAAAATGCCTGTCCCTGGCTGTGCTCCGAGGGTGCTCCGCTTCCCCACGGCAGCGCCAGGGCCCAGCAGCTGCGCCAGGCCCGGCCAGCGGCACCGCGCTCAACTCTGACATTTGAAGACGGAGGAATAATTTGGCTTCATTATCCTCCCCTTCCCCCCTCGAGCGGTCCCTCGAGCCGGGCTGGAATGTGCGTGGTAGGGACAGAACCAATCCCATTAGCACGAGGAGATTGTTTTTCGTTTGGTTTTGTTGTCGTTGAATCGCCCGCGGCTCCGACTCGTTGGGGTGGGAAGGAGAGGAAGAGGAAGCCCATGGATGTGTTTTCCCGTCCCTGGCACGGTGCTTCCCTGCCCCATTCCGGCAGCACCGTGGGGTTTCCATCCTTGAAGGCCAGGTGGGCTTTGTGGTGGCTCCAGGCACGGTTCTAAGGAGAATTTATAAGGGAAAGGGCTCAGCTCCACACGCGGGGTCAGGAAGGTGCTTTGAGCCCCTGTCCGGCTCCTCATCCCACCTCCTCATCCTCGCTCCATCCCTGCGTGGGGATTTATCTCCATTGGGGTTAAAACTGAATTTACAGTTCTGTGTGTTGGTCAGGAGTTCAGGATCACAGCCTTGTGCTGCCAGGAGCTGGGCCAGGAGCAGGGAGAGGCAGCTGGAGCTGCTGGAAAATATCCTTTTCCAGCTGAGAGAGGAGCCCAGGCTCTGCTTCCACCACCTCCAAGTCCCCTGCAGGTCCAAACCCACTGTTCCACCCAGACTGGGGATTCTCATGGAAGACCCTCCTTCCTCCTGCAAGGCAGGAATAAGAAACCTCCCCCCCGACCTCTTTGTGTCCTGGAATGCGAGTGGGAAGGGGATAATTGGTCCCAAATCATGAAAAGGGGGATTGGCACATGGACTTCTCAGAGTCCTTCCCCTCCTGCTGACCCAGTCCTGGGATTTCTGCCCTCTGAGGCATCCCAAAGACCCCAGTGCTCTTCCCAAGCAGAGACATCCTGGAGGGACACAGCCCCAGGGCTCCAGGACGAGGAGCTCCTGAGGCACAGGGGAATGGGGTGAGAAATAGGCACAAACAGCACCGTTGGGAGCAGATGGCAGGAGGGGAGGGAAATCCGTGCCTGGCCCGGCTCCTCTGCTGCAGTGTGTGAGCCTGGTGGAGCCAGGCCAGCTCCCGGCAGCTGAGATTCTCTGGAGGGGACAACAGCAGCCCGATGCAGCCACCAAGAGCATCCAGGGGGGCTGTTGACCCTGATTACGGCTGGTGAGACCCCCACAGCCCTCAGCACCCACTGCTGGCACGGAGACCGAGCCACAGCCGAGGGGGGAGATGCCACGGGGCTCTGTGGTGGAAGTGTGGGGAGAAATCTGCTGGATTTTTCCCACTTTTTGAGGTTACTTCTTGCCACAGCGTGGCCAAAAGCCCCCAGCAACCCATCTGGGATTAGTTGTGGAGCTGTGGCTGGGCATGGGGACACATGGAGGTGAGTGTGGACACAAGGACGTGAGGATGGACATGAGGACATGAGTGTGGACACATGGAGGTGAGTGTGGACACAAGGACATGACAATGGACACACAGATGTGAGTGTGGGCACACAAATGCTCGCCCCAAGGACGTGACCCACCATGGGCTCAGGGTGCCCCTGTGCCCTCACCACCACCATGGGCTGGAGGCTGTGACTCCACCACAGCCCAGCTTGCCCATGGCCGATGGGGCCACACAGCACGAATTTTGCTTCCCCTGTGAAAAAAGAAAAGAGGGAGCAAGAAGGAAAAGGCGTCGGGTGGAAAAGCCCCCGGCTGCCTGCTGGGGCGAGTGGAACCAGCGAATTTCATGCGTCTCCTTCTCGTTAGAGTGGGGTCCTTCCTCACCTGCTCCTGGGCATGGTTTCCTGCACCCCGAGCCAGCAGCGAGGAATCTGACTCCAGTTTAAAGGCGAGGAGCTTGTCCACGGTCTGCAGCCCGGCTCCCATCCCAGGAGGGGACGCGCTCGGAGCCGCTGCCCGCGGCGGGCAGGGTTTGCCAGCTGTCTGCACCGATCTAGGGCCTTCCCACTGGCACCAGCCCCTGGTGGGGGACACAGACTGTGACAATTCTGCTCAAAGACACCCCCTGAGGGGTGTCCCTGCCCTTTGAGGGGCACTCGGTGGCCTGGCATGGCTGGGGGGTTCTTGCCCCTGACTCATCAGATTGTGACCCCCTCAAAAGCTGCTCAGTGCTGGGCTCCATCTCTCAGCCCTTCCCTCTTATCCTGCCCTGCCACCCCTCTGCCCACCCCAAGGCACCTCTGAGGACACCATGCAAGCCCCCAAATCCCATTGTGGGCTGGGGAATGTGGCCATGGCACCCACTCTGCCTCCCGCTCCGGCCAAGGGTGCCCGGAGCATCCTCCCTCACAGGCAGCGAGCCGGGAACACCATCCCTCTCCACTCCATTTAGGGAAAACCCCCTCCTGTCCCCATCCTGCCGAGCACTGTGCCACGCTGCCCTCCCCTGTGACATCGCACCCCCCATGGAGGGACAGGCAGGGGACGTGCTCCGGCAGCGGAGGCTGCTGGCAGGGTGCAGAGCAGACCTTTGGAGATCCTTCTTTGGCTGTGACTCCTGCCGAGCACCCCGGCATCCATCCCCGGCACCTCGGCATCCCTGGCTCCGCATCCCGGGGAAAGCAGGCGGCTCCTCGGGGGCCCCGCGCCGCCGCTGGCTCCGAGGCTGGGACCCCGCTGAGCTACTGAAGTGCTGCGAGAGAGGCTCCAGCCCCTCGCGTGAGCTGTCCTGCCGTGCCTGGCACGGGAGAGCTCGGCTGTGGCGTGGGCACGGGCACCGTGCCAGGGCAAACGCGCCGGGGGGAAAGGTGGGACGTGCCAGCACACGTGTGCGCTGGTGTGTGACACTGGTGTGTGACATTGGTATGTGACACCGGTATGTGACACTTTCCCTCCTCGAAATGGTGTCCACGGGTGGTTTTTAGCAGGAAAATCCCTCTTTTCCCAACCCTTCCATGTGCATGGAGCCCTCCCTGCTGCTGCATCCCAGCTTTTCCCCCCCTTGCAGCTCTCAGGGGGGTGTTTTGGGGTGCTTGCCCCCCTGCCCACCCTCAGCACCCACCAGGCCCACCCACCCACGGGTGCTGGCTGGGGGCAGCTCCCACAGCGTCTCCTCCCACACTTGGTGTTGGATCCCTCAACCCAGCAGCAGAGAGGAGCTTTGCCCCATGCCCATGCCAAGCAGCCCAGCAGGGATTTCTCTCCGCTTTGCCAGAGGTTTCATCCCAGCTCAGTTTCCAGAACAGGAACAGCCCCGTGCCCCCCTGCTGTCCCCATTTTGGGGATCAAACCTGTTCCCATCCAGGGACGAGCACCCCATGAAGCCACTGACTCGCCCAGCTCTGGTACAAACCTTTTATTCTGCTCCCTCTCCCAGCTCAGGGCTGGCTTTGCCCTTTGGAGGCGAGGCCAGGAGGGCTCCATGGCCATCCTTTCCCTGGATCTCAGCCCAGGATCGGGAGAGCTGCCGTGGCCGGAACATCACAGACTGCACCGAGCTTCACACGCGGCCAAAAAGCAACAACGAAAAGTGGACCCCAAAACGGACAGGAGATCCCCCCCACACCCTCCCCCAACCCCATTCCCCAAACCCAGATATGTTGGATGGGTGAAAGTGATACGGAGCAGCACAAAACCGGTGGGGACGGGGACCAGAGCCCCCTGTCCCACCATGCCACGGCCCCCCCAGGAGCCGCTGGCACACGGAGAGAGCCCAAAAACCCAGGGGAGCGGGTCGGGGGTAATAAGTTAATCTGTACAGACGTGTTAGGTGACACGGGGGTGGCGGGACCGACACCCTCCCGGCACAGGGGTGTCCCCGTGTGGCGCCGGGGCCAAGGAGCCACATGCCGGTGCAAATGACACCACGAAACGATGCATGAAATCGAGTGGCGGAGAATGGGGGGCAGATGGGGAGCGGGGAGACACCTCCGTGCCCAGGGGCTGTGGCAGGGTGAGCCAAGGGGGGCCGTGCTTGGTCCCACTGCCCGTTTCCAGGGCAGCACTGTGAGCCCAGGGACACAGAGACCGGGTCCTGCCGTCAGCTACAGCCCCGTGGGCTGCTCCCAGTGTCGGGCAGGGATGCTGTGCCCAGGATGGAGCCATCCCTAGAGGATGCCGAGCCCAGGATGGAGCCATCCCTAGAGGATGCCGAGCCCAGGATGGAGCCGTCCCAGCAGCTCCCACCTCCTGTCCGAGCTTGAAGTCAGGGCAACGCCACCTCATCCCCTGCTTGGTCCCACCAGCAACTTGCTGGCACCGGGACCAGCTCCCCAAGGGCATCACGGAGCAAGGAGGGGAAGGAGCCATCCCAGAGCCCCTCCACAGCTCCGGGAAGGGGCCGGCTGGGCTCTCGCGTGGGCACGGAGGCGGCGGGATCCGCTCTTGTCTCCGGCTGCCAACGCCAAATCCATTCGCCACGTTTCGGTTCCCCGAGGCAATCGGCTCCGGCCGGCGGAAGGGAGTTCCCAGGGCCGGGGCCGGCGCCTCGGAGGCTCAGCCCAAGGTGGGAGGCCGGGGATGTGCCGAGCCAAAGCTCAGAAGGCTGCAGACGCTCTCCATCCCCCACCGCAGCCGGCTCCCTCCTGCCCAGCGCTGGACCCATGCCCGGAGGGCTGCGGGGCCCCGGCGGCTCCGGGCGGGAGGAGACAGAGAGTCCCGCTCCGGGGACGGGCTCCCTCCGGCCTCCCCGCTCTGGCAGCTCCCCTCTTGGCTCTGGAAGCCAGGATCCCAGCTAACAGCACATCCCTGGAGGAGGCAGAGCCGCTGCCCGGCTCCTGGAGCCTCCTCCACAGCGGCCGTGCCTGGGGAGGAGAGCGGCACCCGGCCGGACCCAGGGGTGCCCCTCTGGGAGCAGTGGGGCAGCCGGAGGGGCAGGGGATGGGGGGCGATGCCATGGGGATGGTGATGGGAGGTGGAGGTGGTAGGAAGGGGTGGGAGCGCTACAGGATGGTCTTGTCCAGGTCGACTTTGAGGGGCAGCGGCCCCGCGTCGTCCCCGCCGTGTGCAGGGCACAGGGTGACAGCGATGACGGGCGGCAGGGGGAAGGTGCCGGGGCCATCCAGGTCCTCCAGGTACTCCTTGTCCCCGTTGATGCTCAGAGGCTGGAAGAGAGGCAGAAACAATGGTGCAGCCCTGGAACAGGGGGCAGGACCCCCTCATCCCCCCCAGGGAACACCACGGGGCTGGCTGTGGATGCACCTCAGACCCCACACGGTGACTGGGGACCACAAACAGGGCACGGCAATGTCCCACCCAGCCATGACGGGTGTCCCCAACACCCTGGGGGCTGTGCTCACCCCGTACCTGGGTCTTGACGTGCTGCTCGGGGGCGGTCACCAGGCTGGCACAGCTGAGCCACAGCATCACCATGATGGAGAGGAAGAGGCAGGCGGCCAGGATCCAGCGAGGAAGGCCCGAGCGCCTGTAGCACCCCACCACCCCCCGCCAAAGAGAAGGGACGAGTTTATGGCAGGGCACGGGGTGGGAATTGGGGTTGGGGGGGGTTCTGCTCTGCCACATCCAGCAGGTCCCAGACCACCTACTTGGACATGCAGCCGAGGAAGTCGTGCTCCTGCTGCGGGGGCTCCGGGGGGTGAGCCTTGGCTTTGCCCCGTGGCTCCTTCACGGGGGGCTTGTCCCCCTTTGCCCGGGGGCCTGCGAGGGGAGAGGCGATGCTGAACCTGGGCACTCATGTGGGCACTCCCGCCACAGCCCCATCCCCTTGCCAGAACGTGAGGGGGTCCCCCTCTGCCCCCGGGACCCTCTGCCCGCTGAGGGGGCACAGAGGGTCCCAGCAGCTTTGTGGAGCAGGGCCCCATCCAGAGCCCCCCGGCGTGGGTGGGGCTGTGGGAAGCTGATCAGACCCGAGAAGAGGGAAATTTGTTCAGCTCTGGAGAACTCGGATGGGAGCCAGGAGGGCTCGGAGGCTCCCAGCCCCCTCCCAGCAGCCGGGACCCCCCAATACCTGTGTGGGGCTGGGGGATGCGAGGGCTGGATCCTGATCCCGATCCCAGCTGTGCTGGCTGGATCTCCAGTGCCTCGGGTGCTGGATACTCCATCTCAGGCTGGGACTGGGTCGGCAGGGAAAGAGGGAGAAGACAGTGAGGAAAGGGGTCCCCACCCCTCTGGGCACCCCCAGAGAGGGTCCTGGGGACACGCCCACCTGAAACACCACGACTTTGCCATCATCCGCCTGCAGGTAGAAGGTCCAGGTGGAGGAGATGAAGCTCTGGGCAGAGCTGACGATGTCATTGCAGAAGGTGGAGACCAAATCAAACATGGAAAACGACGGCGCTTTCAGCTCCAGGCTCTGCAAAGGAGCAGGGACATCACGTCACCGCTGTCCCCTCGTCACCCACCCTGGCTGGCAGCGTCCCACCCCGAGGTCGTGGCTGGGTTGAGCTGGGTGCTAAGGTCCCTGCTTCTCCCAGGGATGGAAGGGGCTGTGCCAGGGCCATGGGCCAGCCCCAGGAGGGTCACCAAGCGAGGGCTGTGGTCCCTGGAGTGACCACCCAACTGTGGGGTCATCGCCCAGCCCCAGGACCGTCCCTTCGGGGTGGGATCACCCTCCTCTGGCAGGGACAATGGGAGCGGAGCAGCCGCGATGCCGAGGGCGTTCCTCTCCTGGCAGCCTCTCGGTGCCCTGGATTCTTGGCCGTCGCGGCAGTTTGTTATTTTTAAAGCATCCCTGCTGGAATCCGCTTGGCTGCTCCCTGCCACTGGCTCCGAACATTTTCCGACAGCCCCTTGCACGGTCAAACCAGCAAACAGGAAATAAATAGGTCAGATTCTGTATCTAATTATTATGCTAAATCTGCTTTGCCTGCTCGTCTGGGAACCCGAGGAAAAATGCTTTGGGTGGGTGGAGGGGGTGAGGGCCCTCCCTGTGACCCCCGGTCACCCCCAGATGCTCATCCCTGACCTTGGAGAGGGGCTGGGAAATGGGATCAGACACCGGGAAGGTCTTAAAACCAGGCTGCAAAGTGGTTGTTCAAAAGAGCTTTTTACTCTTTTTACGGCGCGGGTTCATCTTTGCCTGCACGTGCAGGAAGCCAAAAGCCTCTTCCTTGGGCCAAAGTCTGATTTAATTAATTGGGCAAAAGCTGGATTAATTAAATGTAGGAGGGGAAAGCGTTGCTAATTGCTGGGAAGGATAACAAATCGAAACTGGGGGAATCTGCCACGATCCCCGGTCAGATCCTCTCACCCTGGGAATTCCCTGTGGTCTCCCCGCCTGGCCCAAGCCGAGTCCGGCCCAGTTCAGCCCAGTCCAGCCCAGTTAACTCGCTTTTTATACTTGGGACAAAGCACCTGGTGGTGGTTTGGCACATCTGGAGCTCCCATCCACGTAGATGGAGGGATGGATGGATGGATGGATGGATGGATGGATGGATGGATGGATGGATGGATGGATGGATGGATGGATGGATGGATGGATGGATAGAGGGATGGATGGATGGA
>VZRV01003964.1:5143129-5319524 GCA_013398115.1 Falcunculus frontatus | reverse complement strand
GGAAGGGAAGGGAAGGGAATGTGTAACTGCTTTAACCAATTTTTTTTCTGAAGGTGTATGTTAGGGTGCCCTCAGTAAGGTATTAAAAATCAATATGCTAGAAGGGAAAATAAACAGAAGTTATAATTTCTTATCTAACAACAGAACAATGGACCTCAGATAGAGGTGAAATAAACAGGCCATTTATAAGTTACTGTAAGATTTAGAAAGACAAACTAACTTTTTACTAACTAGTAACAGTAAAGTCTGCATCTATCAGGATACCTGCTGACCGATTTATTTTTGAGTTTAATGGGAGAATATATTTTTAGAGAAGGGCAATATATTTTTCTTGTAATTTGAAAGTTCAGCAGGAAGAAATAACTCAGTCTTGTAAAAAATTCCTACTGAAGTGCTTAGTTTTATGAGAACAAGGTTTCACCAAGATTAGTGCTCAGTAAATGTTAAAAAAAGAGAAGTTTACTTTTTAAAGAAAGTAATTCCTTGATAAAACTGTGATTCTATTAAAGTCCCTGCAATCAGACTGGCAAAACAAAAGGTCTAGAGGCATAATGGGAAAGGGGGCTCCCAAAATAGAAAAGTTTTTTAGTATCATTCAGACATTTACATTCTTTCATGCTGTTAAGATCCCTTATCAAAAACATGCTTCAGTTTTGTGTGATACCTAGAAAATACAGAAGGGCCCAGACTTAAACTTTTAATCTAAAATGCTTTTTTATAGAGAGGAAATAAGAATTTGGCCTATGGCTGCACACAGGGGCTAATCAGCTGATATCTCCATGCAAAGGTAAAGGTTGATGGTCTTATCAGCAGCCCATGGCCTGCTCCAACACAGTATTTGTGCTGAGTGAATGTGGCTGGACAAACCTGGTGGAAATATGGCAGCCTGCACTCAAGCAGGGAATTAAATTCAAAATTTGAAGGCCAAATATCTCATCTTCCAATTTAACAAAGAGGACTAATGCAGTCCATAGTAAACAAATACAGCGTGGTTTGGAATTGGTCTCTCATCTTCAAAAAATTACTGAGAATATTAGGGTTTTGAGTAAACAAATTTCATCACAAATAGGTGGCCACCATGGAAAATGCTCATGCCATTAGACAAGAAACAAAACCACATTTTGACCATAAATATTTTCTATTTTGAAATATCGTTACAATATTCCATTAGTTGCAGGAGCTGAAATTCAGCTGTTTTCCATCCAAGCTCCTCTGTGGTCTGGGCTTCTTCATCACGGAACATCTCTCTGAATGCATGTGGAGCTCGGTAAAGGGAGAGGTACCACATCATGCAAGATGGGATGTGGCGAGAGACTCTGCTCAGAGGAATGGGATGGGGATGCAAGGATCCTGCTCTGCCACTGGCCTTTAAGTAGAGACAATCAAGAATTTATGATCTGGCTGAAGAGATTATGATTGACTAGTTAAGTTTTTGATACATCCCCACGATCTCCTTCTCTTTAACAGAGTTGGTGGATACAGCCTCAAAACAAAGCAGTTTTGCCAGACTAAGAGGCAAAGATGTGCTGAGACTGCACATCCTTTGGGACTTTGGGGCAGGATAGGGCAGTGCATCTGGAAAAGCACCATGAATAACCCTCACCTTCTCTAGTGGTCTGTGTCTTGAAACAGAGCTGAGAGTGAGGTCCAGCAGACAGGAAAGCTGGGACATCTGCAATATCAGGGCCTTGTGCTGCTGTACCCAACAGCGGTTACGTGTGCTGTAAGATGCTTTGAAAGCTAGCAAGGTTCAGGGAAAAGTGCTATTTCCTTACATTGTTGGATTCTTAGTTTGTATTTCAGGCAGAGAACAGATGGAGGCAGCTGGAATTAGGAGTGGCAAAACACAATATTTTTTGTGTTCATGTTATGATTCAATTTTTCAACTATTTAACAAGAGAAATCATGCTTTAATCCTAAAAGCAAAGAAAAAAAGTTTGTTTTGAATGTTTTTATGTTTTCATGTACAGTAACAAACATTTGTTTTTGAAATTAAGACATTAAACTGTGAGGGAGGAAAGGCCTACGTTTAGATCTAGATATAGCTAAGTTTTTCATAATCTTTCTCTACTTCACTTAGGCACTGTAATGCATCTCTTACCTATCTGGAACATAAACCCTATGGACTTAAAGCTATCCTGAAATAAACTTACTTCTCAGGATAATTTCACGTATATTTCTTAGATGTTATAGTTTGGCTGGTTTTAATTACTACCCAGTGGAAAATTCTACATTAGGAAGAAGTTCTTCACAGAAAGAATGATTGGACATTGGAACGGGCTGCCCAGGGAGGCGGTGGAGTCGCCATCCCTGGAGGTGTTTAAGAAGAGACGGGATGTGGCACTTGGTGCCATGGTCTGGCTGACAAGGAGGCGTTAGGTCATAGATTGTACTTGATGATCTCAAAGACCTTTTCCAACCTATTTAATGCTGTGATTCAGTGTGAAATAACATCTTTGCCTTTAAAAAAACTGCACTCACACTCTAGTAAAAAACTCAATGTACCTGCCCAATGACATGAGATATCCTGATGCCTCAGGATTTTAGCTTTTATATTTTTCATATTCTGCAATTCTTTAGTGTGTAATTCTAAACTCCATAGAGCCTGTTAGATGCTGTTCTCTCATTTTGGTCAGACAAAACAATTCCTCTCTAGGCCTGAAACTCAAGGACACCTTACAGTTTCAGGCCCTGAGAAATGTAAACAACAGTGGGTTAATGGAGGAACAAACTTGGGGTAAGTGACTTCATTACTGGAAATTGTAATTGGAGGATTAACCCCTCGTATGCAAATGGACCAAACTTACAAAAGTATGAAAACCCCGTGACCCCGTTGTCCGTTTTGGGTGCAGCCCCTGGGGCTTTGGCTGCCCTAATGTACCTGAAGGCCCTTCAATAAATATAACTGCTTTTATTCTCTTAATTTTGTCTAGCCTCTGTTTTCAGGTAGCCCATCAAGGCATCATCCAGCTGCACAAAGGTCACTGATGCTGCAGAAAAGATTACTTGTTCCTGTTCTCTTTCCCTCCATCTCCTCATTACTGATCTTCTCCTATGTCAGATTTTCACACCTTCAAGCAGTGAAGGAGGTGTTCAAGGCCAGGCTGCATGGAGCTCTAAGCAACCTGTTCTAGTAAAAGATGTCCCACCACACAGCAGGGGGCTTGGAATGAGATAATATTTAAGGTCTTTTCCAACCCAAATGATTCTATGATCCTATGAATCTGTATTTCAGTTCTTTGAGAGCAAATTTTCTTTTTGTGTAGAACCCACAGTTACCCAAGATTTCTCCTCAGTCTCTGGAGTTCAAAAGGCCATATATGTTTGAGAAAGGCCATTTCAAACATAATCTTTGGCTCACTTTGATTCAGAAGCTGAAAATTTACTACAAATTATTGCTATTCCTAAAACTAATTTTTTGGCTTCTTTGTTTGGAAAAATACTCACCGAACGTCCTACTTTGTACTGGTTGCCTGTGTGTGTACAGTCTGCTTACATCTTACTTGTCCTGATTATGGAAATGTTCATGTTTATCACAACCAAACCATCTCTCTCACCTTCAAACAGAACTGGGAGGAAGAGAGAGGGGCTGTTTGCTGAAGGGACTGCTGGTTGTACTTAGTCTTTGGAAAGACAGAAAAACAAAAGGAGGAGAAGAGAGTGGATCAGAAGCAGAGCAAAGTGAAGGAAAATAAATAAAAGAGAATGAAAATAGCATCCCCAGTGCTGCAACTCTATAACGTGGCCTAAGTGTCAGCCTTTGGAGGAGTATTTGAGGATTATTCGTCCCTACTGAGAGCAGGGAGGATGATAAACCATAGGAAAATAACAAGCAGGCAGTCCCCAGAGAAATGTTTTCCATTTGTAGTGAGGTTAGAAACAAATAATCAAAACAAGATCCAGTGTAACTTTTGCTTTTTCCACAAAGTTTTCCCTGCCAAAAGACGTAACGTCACATGGATCTGGTAAATCTGTCAGCCTGGAGCCTCCACCAGGCAGCTGTGACAGCTCCCACCAGAGACCTGTGTTGTGAGCACACAGCGGCTGCAGCATGATATCCTCTCCTTGGCTTTCTCCTGCTCCCCACATCTGCTGCAAAGCCACTTTCCCTGTTTATTGCGAGACCTTGCTGTGACCACCTGCCACTGCTGTCATTGTCCCCAGACCTTGGACCTAGGCTGTGTTCATTCCTGCACCAACCCACTGAGAGTCAGCCCACTCACAGCAACTCCCCAACACCTTCACTAAGGAACTTTACAAACCATTAAGCTAACACAAGGCAAGTAGACAGATCTAGAACCTCCCTGGAGCACAGCAGATGCCCTATCTACCTGCCACAATCTCCACGTCCTCCTAAACAGAGAAAGGCATGCTCCCAACAGGTAAGAGTTATCCCCAAAACTTTTGTGTAACTGCTAGATTAAAGAACTAATATAAAAAGTAACCTTTAAAACCACAGTATTTACATTGTAAAATCGCTTGTATATGTCACAAGACAAACAACTCAGAGCAAAGGCATGATCCTGATTGCAGAGCAAAAACTAAACAGAGCACAGCTCAGCTCTGGGCATCTTACAGGCTGCAGACTCCATTGTGCTTCATTGTGGAAGCAGTGAAGTTTTGCAAAGGGCAGAGTCTGTGACAGTCTGAATGTGCAGGTGATCATACAGTGGGTCAGGGTATTTAACCGCAAGAAGGACACAGCTATGGCTTAGGTTGTGCAAGGCGACCACTCCACTACAGTGGTGCTTAGAGAACACAGTAGACGAAACTGCAGCCCTGATCCTACCGTGCATTAAGTGCAAATCCAGGTGCTCACAAGTTTTGGGTTTCTACAATTCAATTGCACTCTCAGTGATAAGGAGAGGGAGAGAGAAAGAGAGGGAGGCACAGGGCACAATTACAGGATCTCTGTTAGAGACTGGAGACGTCTTCATCAGAAACATTATGGTGAAAAAACTAATTATCACAACAGGATTTTTTTTTGACAAGTGAAGTCAGCATTAATGCTTCCTGGGTATTTAGGTAAGCTCAGATGCTCAAAAGCTATGGCAGATAAAAGGAAACAATTGCAAATGTGGTTCAGTCCTATTTCAAATCAGATTAACATGCCTGCAGTGTTTTCTTGCTCAACTACTATTCTAGAAAAAAAGCAGAGATAAGCCTTCAAAAAGTGTGGGTGTACAATGTATTTACCTTGATATAGCTCCCCATGAAACCCTCTGCAATATGCAATTACTACAAGTAATCTTCATATTGGCAGCCCTCTTAGCCTTATTAATGCCCGTACTGAACACGAATACAAACAACTAGTTTTCAGAAGACTTTCCCACCAAGGATTATGAAAAACAGTAGGTTGATTTGACTGATTACTCTTGTCATTCCTCTTAAAGATGTGGAATTGAGCTTATGCATCAAATTTGATACGCAAGATTTAACACAGAAAGTTTTTCTCCTTCATAACTGGTCTGAACTCAGAGAGACAACAAAGATATTTGTAAAAATATGCAGCATAATCCACACAACATTATTTTTTGGGCTCCTGCAGGAGAGCATGATGTGTCTCCAGCTTAGAGGTTTCTGTAAATCAAAGGATCCTTGTGACTCTGAGCAATCCTTTTGCTTCAATTGTTGTCAATGTGATCTGCAAGGTGTAGGATAGAAAGCAGAAATGTAGCTGTGCTGTATTTGCATTGCACTCCAAATTGAGAGAGAATGGAAAAATTAAGAGCAGACTGGAAAAATAAAATCCCTGTTTCTAAACAATAAGGGCTGTGAGGTATCCACTGTTTTGGTTAATATTTTTTCCATGTTAAAAAAAAAAGCCTCTTTGTTTTAAGGTGTATTTATAGAAGGAATTCTCCTATTTTGTATTTTACTATGCCTCTAAATTTAATAAATGCACTCTGGTGGCTGCAGGCAGGGAGAAGTGGCACTTCAGAGAGGAATTTGGGCTGAAGGGCTCTGGGTAGGTGACCAGCTGACTTCCCACACAGACCTCCAAGCCATGGCAAGGCTGGAGACAGACTCTGCCTGGGTGTCTCCAGCTGTTCTGTCCTGGCCTCACAGACCATTTTTCTCCCAGAAATCTGTACATTAAAGGCTGAGCTGTCATTGAGAAGGAATAGCCCCCAGCTATAGACTGAGAGAGTCTCTTGAATTTGTGAACTGTCACACATCCATTGCCTCAAAAATTCGCACCAAGAGATGGAAAACGTGGGAAATCTTCCTAACCTAATGAGACTTGTCTTATTTCTTGTCCAGGAAAACTGGCTATTTCCTTTCAGAGAGGACTGGAAGTATAACAATCCAGTTATAAAAGACCATCATTTTCCATCTTCAGAATTATTGAACTCCTATGAGGCCTCAGGGTGTTTTCATAATTATTTCCATTTTCTAAAATTTCTTGTAAATACAACCTCCTCAGTCCCACCGATGTGAATAGACTAAACAGGGCTGGCACACTGACACACCTTTGTTCCCCCTCCCCAGCTTGGCTGCCTGGCCATTTCAGCCCCAGCCATCAGATCCCCTCACGGATAGTGCCCAGGTACCTTTGGGGGATGATTTCCAGGATAACACACGTGGATAACACCGCTTCCCTCGGGGGAACACTCTGGCTGTGCCTGCCCTGCTGTGCAGCCTGCCCAGGGGCTGAAGGGCAGCGTCTGCAGATCTCAGTTATCAACACAGACAGAGCCCATTGAGCCCGTGTGGTTCCCAATTACTAAATTAGCTTTTATGGACTTTTAAATTTCACTTTAAAATGTCCAAAACTCCTCTGCTGCCAGTGGTTCAGCCCAGCACTGTGCGGAGTGTTTTTAGGGCTTCTAAGCAAGGGTAGATGCTGCATGTCCTGGGCTGCATAGGAGAGCAAGTGAGGCTTGTTGAGGGTGCAAAGGCTGCCAGGACACTGCCAGGACACTGCCAGTGGGCTATGAAAGGGGAGGCAGTCACATTTATCCTCTGGGAGGGTCTCAGGAGGGAGGAGAGACCTCCAGAACCACATGCACACTGTGTTTCACAGGGAACCAGTTCATCCAAAAGAGGGGCTAGGGGCACACTGGTGCCATGTGGGCAGCCAGGAAGCAGCGAGATAGATAAGAACTGCAGAGCTAAGCTCTTTGAAGTGTAGATGCCATCCTAAAGTGCGAGAGGTCATACTGATGACTGATATTAGGAATATTACTTAATCCACTGAATAAAATAATCAATAAAAATGCTGAATTCATACTGGTTAATTGAACGCCCTCTCTAAAACTGCCTACTTACACAGCCTCCCACAACCTCTCTTCCACACCTTTGTTTAAAGACAAGAAAAGCTTCACTATCATTGTGTGGCAGGGAATGAGTGTGATAAAAACACCTGTGTGAGAAAAATCTCTTTTGATTGCACTATAAAAATTAAGAAAAGAGACCCAGGGAAAGCCAGACAATTGGGTGAAGAGGTTTCAAATAAAGGGGAAGCAGTCTGGAAAAAAAAAACAAACCCTAGGAAAAACCCGAGAAGCTGAGGCAAATCCGTTCCGCACAAAGCTGACCATCTGGAACGAGTTACTGAAGAAGAGATGTGGGATCACATAGATTGTTTCTGGAATGGGAGGGGCTTGAGGGGCATGGAAAAAAACCCAACATGGTTGAATTAAGAGCCAGCCACAAATACTGAGCCAGATGGCTTTTTTCCTTCTTAAAATGATGTATGTTCCCATCATTCTATATCTCTGCTAATCGCTTTAACATAGGAGAACTACATAGAGCAAGATGTTAAGGAGGAAGCAGAGGCACCTGGGTAAGATGAAAAGAACTTTACTTCTCTTGTATGCCTCTCTGCCCTATAAACTGAAATTCAAAACAGGGATGTCCCTCTTATGCAATAGTACATCTGTTGCTAAACTCTTTGGGCACAGAAACTCTTTCCAGACAATGCAGAGCAATCATTTGGGTGTTTTGACAGGTTTCCAGCTGTAAGCCATATATTTGTTTTATAGCAAATTTTAGGTTAGTTCCTAGAACTTAAAACATATTCAATCTGCTTTTGTTTTACAATCTGTAAACACTTTTAGAGTTCTATTCTTTATTTAATGATAGATAGGGACAACACAGCTGTTCTCCAGTGGCCTGTATTTTCAGCATTACCTTATTCTTTCCTACACCATTCAGAGTTCCAAATATGTTCGAAGAATATGGGACAAAATATCAGGAGACCAAAAGTGTCTGAAATTGAGAAGATTAATGATTTTTCATTTACATCTGCAGGACTTTACACTGACTGTCTTTCACGGTACCCAGGGCCATAGAGGACGGCTTGGATAAAGCTAGTACATGAATTTATTTCTATGGCTCAGGAGAAGATATTCAATGTAGTGCAAGGGTACAAACAAAACAGGGATGTCAACACAGAGCATCTTGAACAACTGCATGTGGTTTCTCAGAAAGGTCAAGTGTTGCATCAGCACGATTATAAATGCTCCTGGTAGACAAGGCAGCTCATTCAGGGCTGGTGTCTCAGCATGGCACTGCCCCGTGCCACATAATCCCACTGTGAGAAGAGACAAGGGCAGCAAGAGCCCTGGGAGCACAGTGATGGTACAGAAAGCATCACCATTGCCCAGCTGAAGTTAAAGGTTGCTGCCTGCACAGCCGTGTCAGAGGGCTGGACCAGTACCTCTGTTGAAGGATGCCCTCTGCTGTGCCCCGGCACTCTTCCAGCAGGGTACATTATGACCTTCCCAGCAGCAATAAAAAAGCTGTTTTTTACTTTGACTTCGGTTTATGCTTCAAATGCTGTGATAAAATGATCTCGGGGCAGTAAGGAACGCAATGTGCCATTATAATGAACACAGCAGGCCCCCACAATTGGGTTGGCACCCAAGCTACATTACAAATGCTTGCATATAATCTTCCTTTTAGAGAAACTACGCTGACAAACTGTAACTCTCTGGATGTGCCCGGCTCATGTTCCCTTCTGTAAACACTGCACATTCACAAATCAATCCCACTCTAAAGCGGGCTAAGCAACAGCAATGAGTCCAAACTGGATGGAAACACAGGGAATTCTTTCCTTTATACCAAGTGATTCTTCAAGGAACAGAATTTGTTTCCAAAAATCTTACCCCCTCACTTACAAAGCTTTAAGATAGGAAATCCTGTCAGCAGGAGGCTTGACAAGCTACTTGTTTTTATATACTCACATTAATAACACAATCCTTCTCAGACACCACTTTTCTGTTGAAAACAAGCTGCACACATGCACGGGGAACCCTCTGCGGATTGTTGGTTGTGGCCTTTTCCTCTGTCCTCTTGGGAATCCTGAATTCCTGTCCCGAGACCTAAAACAGGTGACTCAGCCTTTTGTGAGCTTCAGCTGGGAAAGAAATGGCCCAAGAAAGAAATTACACTATTTTAGGTAATTCCCTTTCCGTTGTCCACTTTCCTTACCCCTTCAGCACCTTCCAGTTAACTACCCCTTTGGAATATATAGGGCTGGAAACAGTCATCCTGTAAGTTCTTTTGCAGCTGGAAACCTACCTTAGACAGGGTTACCAGAGCAGTACTGGATGGAGAGAGTGCTGGGCAGAGTAGCAGGAAACAGAGAACACCACGTTTCCATTTTTATTATTATTGTTGTTACTCTCGGGGTGGACCAAGAAACCAATGAGGTATAAACATGGAACAAAAAATGGTCACTTCCCCCAGAAGCTTGCACCGTAAATATAAATGTATAAAATATAAAATGTATAAAAATAAAAATATAAATATATATATCCAATATAAATGTGGTCTGAACAGGGAAATAGTCTCTCATAGAAGGAACAGTGAGTGAGGATCTCATTTATAATGAAAAACAAAGCAAGCAGACTGCACAAGAGAGTGCTACATGGTCATACAATAACTGCATTGTGCACAGGTATTAAAGTGCATTTGTTGAAAGACGGAGAGATGATTTTTTAAGAAGGTTTCAGAGTTAGAAGCAAGAGAGTTGTAACCTTCTTGATCCCAGCTGTGCTCTGGGGAAAAATAGAGCTATTTACATTCTTCACAAATAAACAGGACTGAGTCAAAGAAAATACTAGCCCTACCACCACTTTTTCCTCCTCACCTCCAAGACCCCAGATTTTATCCCAACAGGGTGACTTAATTACTCCAAGCAATCCTTGAAGAAATGAAGTAAAGAATGGCTTTGTATCAAAACATGTCCTAGTAAATTATAGGAACTGAACACTGCTCAAGGCAAGCTGGGATTTATAAAATAGCTTCCCACAGGCACTGATCCAAGGCCTGTTAGAGTTAACAGGAGCCCTTCCTCTGACTTCAGTGGGATTAAGAGGAGGACTCCCACCCATCCCACTAAGGCTCTGATACAACTGACAAGTTTAAAGGATCCACCCTGCACAGATGGTCAACTTGCACCATGGAGTAGGTACACTCATCACAAGCTCCCTTCAAAGGCCTGGAGATAAGAGCTGATGTTTTGGATGTGTGGCATACGTGTATGTAAACACAGGGATTCATCTACTGAAATATAAAGCTTCAGAAGAGAATGCTTTTAGTGCATCTAACAGAATACTTCTAGCACTCCAAGAGTCAAGCGTTTCTATACAGTGGTCACATTTACATGAAACTCACTTTGACTCCTCGACAAAGGGCTCATCCTCACAGAAAAATCAGAAATTATAGAGGCTGCCACTTACTGCATTTTTTCCTGTATGTTGCACTCAAGACATTCACACTAATGAAAGGTGACTTCTCTCATGTTTCCTCCTCCTCCCTGCAGATATCCCTTAGCTGAATGGAAATTTTTGCAGACTTTGGCACTGTCTGCACTCTAGCAAGTCATGCTGGCAAAAAAACCCCCAAAACAAAACCCAGGCAGAATTAATGACGGGAGTTACTTAGCAAAACAGTACAATGTGTCAGCAGCAACCAGGGAAGGAGAGCCACCCCGATAGTCCTGCACACAAGATTAATTGAGAAAAATAAAACTGATGTGCAGGTGAAGCAATTTACGATGAAGAGTTTAACTTTTACCATGGTAATAGACCAATTTGTAAATGAACTGGGAAAATATACAACAATCATGGTAGCAAGGAATTATTCTGGAGACTCTTGCACTTATCTATAAAGATCGAGAGCTCAAAGCAGAAGGACACAGGACTGTGCTTTCTCTGGAACATCTTCTGGTACATACTTAAGAAAAAGTGTAAATTCCCTTAGAGAAGATCAAGAAAAGCCATACAGTAATGCCTTAGGCTGGCAATAAAACACTCACATAAGGACTGAAGCAGAAGATAATCTGGCAGCTCACTCCACTGCACAGGTCAACATCCGTACCAGAGAACATGGTGAAGGCTGTCTGTCCCTTCTAAACAGTTTCAGCTCACACTGACACAGATGCTTTGTTTTGTCTGTTTTAATGCACAGCATCATTGTGTATTATGTATGTGTGTGACCACTTCAGGAGTGTGGATAGACCCATGTCGGGCAATGGCTGATGAAATTTCTCTGGGCAGACAGGCATGGGGCAGCAATGGAGCAATGGAGATGCCTCCAGAGCTAACTCGGGGTCATTACTTCCATTTTAGCAGCTGCAGGTGGGAAGTGCCAGTCTCCTAGCAGGCACTTTCACAGCAGGGGAAGAGTCCTCCACGTCTTTTTTTGTCTAAATCCCCATGCCACATCCGAGTAAGAACTCATAAAGAGAGAGATAGCAAACATTTCCATTTCAGTTGTTCACTTACTTACCTATTAGCTGGAAAATTGTCATGCCTGAATAACAGTCGTGCTTGTTTGTTTGTTTGTTTTAATAAGTAGCAAAGACAAGTTTTATTTCTGAGGAGTGTATTTGTATTTGGCTAATTATCTTTTCCGTGAGCATGCCAGTTAAAGTTAGCATGAAAATAAAACAGATAAAAGGATGTCATTAAAATGGGTCCTGAGAACCTTTCAAATGATTCACGGTGGTCATGTCCTAATTAAAATTGAATGCAAAACCAAACATGCATGCAGTTTGCTAGGATGATTCTGTATTTATGAATTTTGTCAGCCTGGCCCGTATGTGAAAAAATGAAGCACACACAGTTGAAGTTTAAGATCCTAATCATGCAGAGTAAACTGCTTGAACCAAATTAACTTTGTAGAGAATGATACCAGTATTTGATCTTACAAATCCTTACAGCACTTGTAAGTACTGTGGCTTGTTAACTCATTGGAAAAAATTCAGTTTGAGAGTTTCACCATGCCCCCATTACTGGAATAGGAAAGCATCTAATGTACAAAACCTTCAGCCCTGAGTAAGTCATAACAACATTTAGGGCCCCACTCCACCTGCTCTTAGAGCTAGCACGCACATTTCCGAATTTACACAAGGAAAAGGACTGGAAAGAGATATTTATTTTTAATGCAATGCATTTTTCTGTCTATTTGAACACAAGGATGGACGGACTGGAGGGCACTAAAAAGCTGGACATAGGTGATGGGCCATCAGGTTTGCTAGAGAAAGTGAGTCATTGCCTTCCTGGTCCAAACCTTTTGGCTTCACTTGGCTTAAGACCATAAGATGTTTAGAACAGCTGTAGACTGGATCTAAAACCAACAAACAGTTTAAAGACAATCTGTGGGAAAAAATGAAACATGAACACCCAAATCCCTGGGAAACCAGTAAAGCATTAAGGCAACACTGAATTTGTTGAGTAGAGCACAGCATTCCCTGTTACAAAATGGATGTTGGTATACCCCATGGGATGGGGCCAGGCATCTCTGAGTGGTGGGGTTTGGACTGTTTCTCTGAAGATATATGACCCCATCCCATGAAGTGTATGGACATCTAGCTTTTTTAAAATGAAAAGCAAGGTGGAGGAAGAAAACTGGAATTCTGAGGATCTGGGGGGCTTAATTCAGGACTGCAGGTGGGTGCTTGCACTCTTACAGGACCCAAAGCCAGGAATCCTTCAGACAAAAGGTACCTACCTCACTTCTTTCAAGCAAAGGAGAAGATTCACTGTTTTCTTTTGAAGTAGCACCCGCTTTTGCCTCTTTGACTAGTGATGAGTACTCCTTAGGAAAGCAAGAGACCAGAGCTCAAAATATTTGCAATAACTGCTTAAGCAGGGGAGGGAAGAAGAGACAGGAACACAAGCCCTTCTGTCAAAACCGCATGCTGTTTCAGGGTCTTATGGGAGAGATGTGGGACTGCAGAGAGAAAGGGACTGAGAAGACTCAGAGAAAGTGCACTGGTTTTGGGTAAGGACATTTGACAAAGATGAGGGAACACTGTGGCTCCCTCTTGTGAGATTATTACTGTAGTTTATATTAAGCAGTCACAGATATGAGGCAGAAACAGTTCTGCAGCAGTGAGAAGAAGGTGGTAGCCCTGACAGCACTTTTTGCTGTCATCTACTTTGCCAAAAAGATGTATCCTTTGTGTCTTCTCAGGGAACTCTGCAGCACCCTGGCTAATTCCCCTAATCTGACATGACTTTGAGGGAAGCCCTGTACCTGCTGACCTGGACTGAGAATATCTCAGCAGGCAGCATAAGACCTCAAGGGAAATACCTAGGAAAAGTAAAATTACTTCTGGACTAGAAACATCCAGTCTATCTGAATTCATTTCTGCATATAGCCCTCAAGGACAAATCTTGTTCCAGTTCTAAGGAATGACAAACCTCCCCTGCACTCCAGTGGGCTGTGGAAGAGATGGTATATGTTGTTCAACCCTGGCTGAGGAATCAGCTGGGCAGTAATTGTATACTATATTATGAATCTCAGTGTGCTAATGCAGGGAGGAGGACTAGTGGGCACAAGGCCATCATCTTAAAAAACTGCCGGAGAGCACTGGCACTGTGTTGCTGCAAGCTCATCAACGCCAGCCTAGCAGCCTATCCTGGATTCCTGGGAATCCCCCATATCTCCTTCTGAAAGTCGCTGTGGTGCAAACCAGAACCACACCACACAAAGAAGGAGACTTCAGCTGACCTCTGTTCGTTTTGGCACAGTGCAGACCAGTGTGCAGGAGGCAATTCCTTTAATGCTGCAGGCAGCAATCTGCTAAGTTTCTTGACACCTGGCGGTCAGATGATGAAGGTGCATCCAAAGCCCCAGGGGCTGGCGGAGAACTCACCTGGGTTCAAGACTGGGTCTCCAGCCAGTGCTTGGATGTGCTATGGTCCCTCTGCCAGGAAGATGCACGTATCTGCATTTTTGCAGAGCTAGCATTTAACTTCACCCTGGTAACAATGCTGCAGAACACATATCCAGCACCTGTAACTCTCCAGTAAAGACAGCTAGGGCCTTAGGGCTGAACCTGCCCAGTGATAGACAGTGCCATGTCTGGTGAATGGAGTCCATCAAAGCCTGACATTCTCAAGGACCAAACATCTCACAAACATTTCACTGCTCACACAGTTTGCAGAGGAATAAGATGAAAGAAAGAACAAACTACATATGACAGGCATTTATTGGTTTGCACAGGCTTAATGCCACAAGAGTTCCTAGGGCTGGTATACTGATTGTTAAGTGCTCATTTTTACATACTCACGGTCTAAAAAGGAGCTGTCACTGTTCCCTTTTATATTGCATCCTTTACAGGAGGCTCAGGAACTGATTCTATTAATTTTGCAATTCATACCCTAATCTGGGGCTTCCATTGTCAGCTATGGAAGAAAATAACTGCATAGGTATTCTGCAATTCAAATTGTCACCACAACCTGCAGCTTTTTGTGTCCCTACGTAAACAAACCTATCACTGAGAAAAAAATTGGGCCTATATATACATATATGAGAAGAAGTAATTCTTGGATTAGCAGTAAAGCGGACTAGTTGTCACTTTTTGATCTGTTTCAGCTGAAATCAGCGCTTGAGATAAAACAAGACACTACAGAAGTCCACAGTCAGATGTTCCATTTACTGTCCCCACCACTTTCCTTAGCACCCAGTTATTTACCCATGAATGCTACACCAATGATGTGGCAGTAGGCTTCCTGCCGCAGAACACTTTGATATCTGTTTAAATAACTTCACTAGCGAGGCTGCCGCTACTTTGATCCACCGCTATCCCAGAATCTGCAGTAACACATCAAAGAGATTAAAAACTTCTTCCCCTGTGCTGGCCAAGCTCCCCGGGCGGCTGCACCCACTGCGACCACAGCGAGACCGGAGCGGGGCCGGAGCCGGGCCCTGGACGATCAGATGCTGCCCCCTGCCTGGCTTCTCGTTTCCCGGCCCCGGCTGAGCTGTCCTCAAGACAAAGGACCCGGCTCGCAGCTTTTGCCTCTCCTTGCACAGAATCACAGAACCATAGAACCGCTAAGGTTGAAAAAGACCTGTAAGATCATGAAGTCCAGCCGTGAACTGCCAGGTCCACCACTACATCATATCTCTAAGCACCACGTCCACGCAATTTTTTTGAACACTTCCAGGGATGGTGATCCCACCACTTCCCCAGGCAGCCTGTTCCAATGCCTAACTACCCTTTCAGTGAACGGTTTTTTCCTAATACCTAATCTAAACCTCCCCTGGTACAACTTGAGGCTGTTTGCCACTCGTTACCTGGGAGAAGAGACCAACCTCAGCTGTCTACAACCTTCCTTCAGGTGTCTCCAGACTAAACAACCCCAGTTCCCTTGGCCACTCCATGATCACAGCTCCACCTCAAACTGGCAGGTATGCCACAGGAGGAACTCCGACAATAAGCTAGTGGTGAAAGACGGGAAAAAACCAGTTATTTCCCAGGGAAAACAATTTTTGTAGGCACCAGAAAGTCACTTTGACTGAACAGTTGTTCAAATTGCTCAGCATCTTTTAAAAGGGAGAAAAAGGTCCTAAGTCCATGCCGTAAGACAGTGGTAGATTATCTCAGATCTTTTTGGGCTTCACTATCATGACTTTATTAGTTTTTGGGTTTTTTGCATTTGCTGTTTTGAATGACAATCAAGTCTGTAGCATCCTGTTACGCTCATAACTGGAGTCTGCAGCTTGTTGGAGAAATTGTACCTAAGTAGATAAGCTGCAATTAAGTTCCTTCACTATTTTGCTCCTTCCGGCTGTAAAAATCCACACTGCAAATCCCACTGGTTGTCTTCCAGGGTCTGCTAAATTTCCAGAAGGAATGAAGCCTCTTTTGCCGAAAAACCCAGTCAAAGTCAACCTTAAATGCTGTAGTCAGACCTCGGACAGTGTATCAACACATTCCCCCACCCCTCTCTGCACTCATGCTTAAGCCATAACCACCAGTGGGAGTTGTGATGGCTGCATCCAGCTTATTCTGGACTTGGGGGGACAGATACCAACATGGGAGCCAAGGGCTGTCCAGAAAGGTGACCCAGACACCTTGCTGCTACGCAAATGTAAGTGAATCCTCTTCATAAATAGTGGGCAGCCCTCTAATCATATGTGTGCGGCACTCCTGTGGACCCGCTCCAACATATCCACATCTTTCTTGTGCTGCGACTCCAGAGCTGGATGCAGCACTCCAGGTGGGGTCTCACCAGCACAGAGTAAAGGGGCAGAATCCTCTCTCTTACCCTGCTGCACACACCTCTTCTGCTGCAGCCCAAGATACAGTTGGCTTTCTGAGCTGCAAATGCACGTTTCCAGGTCGTGTCCAGTTTTTCATCCACCAACACCCTCAGGTCCATCTTGGCAAAGCTGCTTGCAATCTCTTCCTCTCCAGACTGTATTGTTACTGAGAGTTGCTCCAACTCAGGCGCAGTACCTTGCACCTGGGCTTGCTGAACATTATGAGATTCCCATGGGCTCACTTCTTGAGGTTTTCCATATCTCTCTGGATTGTATCCCATCCCTCACATGTGTCAGCTGCACCACTCAGCTTGGTGTCAGTGGCAAACTTGCTGAGGATGCACTGATGCCACTGTCTATACCACTGATGAAGACATTAAGTACACTGTTCCCAACACAGACTCTTGAAGGACACCACTTGTCACTGGTCTCTATCGGAACACTGAGCCATTGACCACTACCCTCTGGGTGTGACCATACAACTAATCCCTCATCCACCTAACGGTCCACCCATCGAATCCATCTCTCTCCAATTTAGAGAGAAGGATGTTGTGGGGGATCCTGTCAAAGACTTTACACAAGTCCAGACAGATGACATCCATAGCCATTCCCTTATCCACTGATGCAGTCACTCCATCATAGAAGGCCCCTACTGTGGTCAAGCAGGACTTACATGTGGAGAAGCTGTGCTGGTTGTCCCAAATCACCTCCCTGTCTTCCATGTGCCTTAGCACAGCTTCTAGGATGATCTGTTTCCTGATATTTCCAGGCACAGAGGTGAGGCTGACAGGTCCATAGGCCGCAGAGCCCTCCTTTCTCCCCTTTTTAAAAATGGGTGCAGTGTTTCCCTTTTTCCAGTCACCAAGGAATTCACCTGACTGCCATGACTTTTCAATATCACTTACTGCAAATAAGCATGCAGAATAATTTGACTGCTATCTGCAATGAACAGGAGGAAGCCAATAAGCAGCTCTACATAGTTGATACATGAACCCACAATGCTGCCAGCTTTGTTCATGCTTACATGCAGATTTGCATGCCCGGGTAACTCTGCCAGAATGCAATTTCAGGACAAAAGCTGAGGATCGGAGAAGGGAAATTGAGAGAAACATGAGTAGTTCTAAGGACTGGGGAGATTTGCCATCCATTTCAAGACCAGCGGAGGGTAACTGAGGGTATGATATTGTAAGGGAAAATGAGGAATATCTAACCATGCAGCCAAAAGGTTAAAAATGTGAAAGTACCGGAACAGACCCAGATTCCTGAGCAAATAGCTGCTCCAAAGTATCATGTTGTGGCTCAAAAGTGCTGTTGTCACCTTTCCACAGCAGGGAAAGAATTCTCTCAAACTTATTTTTCCCATTGCACTGACAAAACAAGAAATAGCTCAGAGGAACTGAGAGAACAAGACTTCTGTGTATAATTATATAGGTATCTTAATGGCTTAAAAACTGTAGGAAAACACCTTATTTAGAGACAGGGTAAAATTTTGACACCATCAAAATGCCAGGCATTTCATCACTGCCTTCACCAAAGAGTCAAGATCTGATCAGCTATCTTCAGTTGAAAATATATAGTTATCTCATTTTGTAACATAGACATCCTGAATGATTTGTCCAAATTTTTGCAACAAATTGGTCAGCTAGAAGCAAGTTGAAAATTATTTCCTTTTCCATAAAATTGTTGAAATTTCTAAACAATCACATTCATTAAAAATATGAAGTCAGAATTTCAAGCATGCTTAAACAATGAAATCCTGCACAACAGTGACCTTAGATTGGACCTAATAATTTCTTCTTTTGACAATCAAAATACTTGTTTCAATTTGGCTTTAATTTTACTGAAACTTAATTTAAATTTTAAAATGAGGTTTTTTTTAAAAGCGAACTGAAAAGTTGAAGTAGGATATATGAACAACTTCCAGGCATTTTAAAAGAGGTTTTAAATTGATTGAAATTGTTAATTTATAATACAGAGTTTGATAAATTAGTACTTTCTAGTGGAAAACCATTTTGCTGATCAACTTCTCAGCAACTCTACCACTGTCACATCCTGCCTCTCTCTATGAGATGTTGCCAGTAGGACTTGAGGTTAACAGTTCTGCTGATGGTTTTAGCCTGTTTAGATAATGAACCCAGGAAAAATCTCTGCCCAAATGGCTGTGTAGGCAGCTTTTTCCAAGACTTATTGGTGACTGGTCAGGACTCTTACCCTACGGCAGCTGACAGGACAGGTGAGTCACCTGCTGCACCTCACTGCTCATGCACTGCTGACCCGGGCAGGCACAGAGACTGCCACGTGCACACTTGGACATGCCCGTTAGGTTTCATCAGGAGATAAAGAATTGTTTTCCAGTGAGAATAATCATTCATGGAACAATGTTCTCAGGGTCATGGTAGAGTCCCTATAACTGGAGGTTTTGAAGATGTGATTGAACAGGGTGCTCGCTAATCTCATCTACACTCCCTTTCCTATGAAAGGTTGGACTAGATGATCTTCTGATGTCCCTTCCATACTGGTTTGTTCTATGATTCTAAGATTTATATGCCCACATGCCCATTAGGGTATGGATAATAAGTACAACTTATTCCAGAAAATGTTGGGTCCCCTAACTTTTTGGCACTTTTCTATGAAATAGCTCTTCACACAGGAATGAAGAATGTTGTTCTGCAAGACTTCAGAGATGAGGTGAGTCCCAGGAGAAATCTGCAGGTGAGAATTTCACTGAGTGTGGCAGATGAGGGCTGTTCCTTTTGCCCTACCCAGCACAGCTTTCAGATGCTGTCAGGGGATGTGACAAGAGCACTGTGAAAACGATCTAAAGCCCAGGGTCATAGAGAGTCTACTCAGTACTCCTGTGTGGTGCTGAAAGGCTGTGGAGCAGTAGCTCTGTGAGAAAGGAGATGTGAGAAATGTGAGAAAGGATTCATTCTGACTCTTTAAAACAAGCCATTACAGATTCTGTTGGAAGAATGGGCCCAATTCACTAAAATGTGAATTAATGTAAATTATTAAAATTCAGTACAATACCAGGCTTCAGAAAATGCCAAAACCACATAGTGTTAACACACTGGAACAGGCCAATCCTTGTATCAGCCTTTTAACATTTAAATACCATTATCCTAAAATTCTGGAAACAAATGATGCTTGAAATAAATAATAAGAAAATATTCCTGCTTATTAAATAATGAGGGAATCCTCACTAACAGCATCTGCAGACATTCGCTTCAGTAACAATTAATAATGTTTAAGTATCAAAATAAAACCCAGGCTACACTGGTGAACTGAGTTCTCTTACTCAGGGTTTGAGCCAAGTTGTGGCACACCAAGGAAGGCTAACAGTAGCTTCAGTGGACAGATGTGATTGCAATAGAACATCCATTTCAAATGTATCGTTAAAAACAGAAGAAAAGAATTCTTGAGAGGCCTCTTCCCTGTATGAATGAAAATTTAAAATGATTAAGGCTATACGGGTGCCACACCAAAGGACTCTCAAGTACATTAGTGTACCAAGGAAATGGGGTTTTTTTAAGGTACAAAAATGGCCTGTTTGAAACAAATTTTCTACTTCAAAGCTTGCAATTTTCTTTTTGGCATACCTTTCATCCTTCTCCCACCTTTACTTTTTGTCATAGCTTATGTTACTCTTTTGTTCTTTATTTTATTTTGTCTCAGTACATTTTTTTGTCCCTTGGAACTGCTTTAACTATAGAGCAAGAAAACATCCTAGCTGCTATACTTATTAGGATCTCCCTACTACAAATGAAAAATTAGTTTAGAATTTGGTTTGAACTTGTCATGTGCCAAGAAGATGGAAGAACTAACCAGAGCTACCAGAGCTGCCAGCCCCTTGTGAGATCTGCTGCACGCCTAAGCTGCTAGGCCTTACTAATTAAAGACATAACCCTTGGTCCTTGTGTCTTTGTAAAATGGCCATATTTACATTCAATATTGAGTAACAAGGTTTCCAATAATTCCCTCCAAAAAAGATACTTTTAAATGTAACAAAGAGTACATCTTTTAAAGATAGTTCATCCATTTAAGTCATGAGAGCAAAGGCCAAATAATGGAAAGAGGGACTTGAGAAGGACATGGCTGCTCAATGTGTGCCATGTAAGGAAAAACTCCAGGCACAAAATACGGCATTTCCTGTTCTGTGAAATGGAAATATTTGAGAATTCCAGTTTAAACCAAGGAAAATGCCTGGAGACAAAACCCCAACTATTTTTGCACTCTTTGATGTCAGCTGAAAAGCAAAGGCCGAGCAATCTCCATCTGTAAAGCTCAGCTGAATCTGGAGAGAGGCATTCTTGACTCATGAGTCATTTGTTTTTTGCCAGCCAGAGCACATCCACACTCAGGCTTGCAACAAGCATTGTGACAGATGTGGGAAATAACAAGCAGAAATGCTCTTCAGATGGTGCTTTCCAGCATGCAGTCACATGGAGTAAATTCAAACATTGCAGACACTTTTCAAAAATTCAAAGCAGAACGTGAATGCTACAACTCCTCCTTGACTTCAGTAGCTCAGCCCCTTTCTTCCAGGAGCCAAGGACCTGGAGGGCAGCACACTGGGCATCATGCAAACATCATGCAGTTTTTGTTTCAGAAAATGATGGGGGGTGTTTTGTTGTCATTTAGAGGCCAAGTTTAGGAATGCCCAGAAGATTCACAGATACAGTACCAAAACAAACTGCTTCTTACACGTTGTATCTCTCTGGCCTTACATTTAGTCCCTATCAGTACATTAAACAAATTATTTGGTTTTCTTACAGGTGAACCTGATTCCCATAAGGTGCCAAGAGGAGGACTGACTTTTACTAATCATATTTAGCAACATAATAATTTTTAGATAGCTCAGGTCAGAAGTCCATTTAGTGCAGAACACTAAGATAATGTGACTTACCAGAGGATCAACCCAGTTATAATCATCTCAATAAATTCCCTTTCAAAAGTCAGCTTTTATCACAGGGGAGTAGTATTTCTTTCTAGGCTGAGATCTGGGTTACAGAAGCTTAGACAAATTTTAGCACTAACAGTCCTATCATGTATAGGACAACGAAAGAATTAATATCCCATAAATGTCAGGATCAAGTTCTCATAAAATAAAAGACTAATCATAGGGACAAAACTTAAAGAAAAAAACCACCTTGCCATGAAGTGGCTGTTCATCTTCTACATGATGAGATGGACAGGCAGATCATAATTTCATGCTTATCTACTCAAATATCAATTTCTCTCCTAAATCAGTTCTGTCAGTTCAAGTATTTTTCAATTATTTATCTTGTTAGCTCTTCTCAAATTGTTCAAGCTAATTTATTCTTCCTTTGAAGAAAAGTGTGAATATTGAATTTTAAAAGGTGTCTTTCTGCCAGTCTTTCAGGAAGATAATACAATACAGTGACATTAGCTTCTGCAGGAAAGGCTTGTTTGGATTATTGACTGAGTGGGGAATACAACTGCCAATAAATCCATACATTATATTTATATATTTACTGAAGCATTCTTCTCACATTCCATTGTCCTCTATCTTCTATACCATCTCCAAACCCAATGTAATAGTTCTTCTAGAAAGCTACAGGAAATCCATAGTTTGCAGTCAAAAAATAAGTTATCACTAAAACAATGTACTTCCTAGGGTGCCCAAAAGAGCTTTCACCTTAAAGGTGTGGAAGTCATTCTAATTTCCAAATGCATTTATAAAACCCTGCAAGTACTTCAGCTGTTTATGATATCATTATCTCTGTGACAATGACATACACACAAAGATAATAAAGATTCATTTCTTCTTGACAAGGCTACTGACAGGTTGATTGTAGGAAAACATTTCTTTTATAGTTCTTACCTTTATTTCCTTCCATGGCTGTTGAATATACTCTTTCCATATTACAAAGAGCAAACAAATTGGCTTATTTTCTTAAATAGCTGTACAGAAAAAGCTTCACCTATCTTATAGGATTTTTTTTCTGCACTCAGTAGCATGCATAGTAGATAATGATTCAGTCAGATCACTTAGATAGGTTTTTTAATTATTGTTTTTGTAGTATATTCCTACTGTTATAACTCTAATCTAAATGGAAAATCACAGCAACACTGTGGTCATCTTCGTTTCCCAAGGACCTACGCAATTATATCCCACGAGAAATTCAACTTACTGGTTTGGTGACTCCTCTGGTTGCTCAGGTGGCACTTCAGGGCTCAGTAGATGAAGCTACAGAATGAGGAAAGGGACACGAGAAGTCCCTGGACTGTGTTCCTGCTGCCAAGCAAGCTCATAGCAGCTGACAAACATACACACAAAGCTGCAGTGCATGGAGCTTGCAGGCCAGAGCCAGCACTTGTGACTGCTCACACTCCCAGGCACAGATGCATATCTGGTCACAGCCGTAGTTTGAAAGACACAGAAATGTCATAGCTTGTGTCTGTCTAGAGTGAAAATCTGACCAAGAGCAAAGCAAAGGAGGACTGTGGAGGCTATTCCCTATGTTGGATCTTGTCTAATCACCTGCATATCCCTTCCACAGGGTATTGTAACAAATCCCTGATTAACATGTTTGCTAGAGAATAAAGACAATGGATAGACATACATTTTTCCTTCCCCTTCTATCTTAAAAATGAAAAGAACACAGTGATAAAGTGAAATGAAGTTGAATGATTGCTTTTTTCTCCCCTCTTTTCCAAGTGAGTGTGGATGTTACGCTTGCCATTTGCCAAAGCTGGGAGCTACACAAACACCCCTGCCAGGACCAGAACCATCCTCCACTGCTTTTTCTGCCCAGGTAATCTCAATGCTAAGTACAAAGAGAAGCAAGGAGTACAAAGAGTGCTTCCTAAAGACACCATAAAAAAACCAGTTAATACAAAAGAAAGGGAGGTTTTTTCATAATCTCTGTAAAGGATGTGTCAGTTTCCTTTTAAGAGTGTTTGCGTTTCACAAATAATCAATTTTAAATTATATGAAAATTCAAAAGGGTTATATTGAGAAAATCTCAGTTTTTATTTCAGGTGGACTTTATTTTGTTTTGACTTTTCATAATTAGATGAAGAACATGTTTTGTGATTGGAAATATATATAAGAGAACATCAAAGAAAAGTTGCATATAAGAACTATCTATAAATTCTATTAAGGTAAAATTTGAATTTTTCAGACTTGAATGGACAGCTTCAACTTCAACAGGATTCTTCATTTCTGCATAACCTTCAGATACGACATTTTAAGGGCTGGAAATGCAGGACGTTATTCCAGCTTTACTAAAAGAATATTTGAGTGGAAAATCACCACAAAATAAAACTGCAGGCAGATTGGGTCAGGGCCATTTTGCATTAATTCAGGACAAAGGGAAGTGTTTCCTCTCAGGGTCCTTGCCCTTGCCAAGCCTGATGCTGTTGGCAGCAGCAGCTCCAGCTAATGTAAAATTAAATTTACATTAATGGAAGGGTGGTGGGTAAACTTGCCGATATCAGCCATTGCGCCTTGCAGCCACTGAGACATAAGCGGCTCCTGTGAATAAAAGGCTGGCCGGGCTCCTCTGGAGAGCATCTTCCTTCGCACCGCCTTGGCCTGGCTCTACGAAAACACCTCCAGAGCTCATAACCATCAGCCACCCCTCGGGCTTGCACATGAACCGCCGGTGTGAAGTGTTGGCACACGACTGAAAGGCTTTTTGCATATTAATCGTTAATGATTTGCTGTGCCTAAACCCAGGCAGCTGCAGGGACCGGCCCGCCCCTGCCCAGCCCTGTGCTACGAACATCACCCACAAGGAGGAGCCCCATTTACAAATAATTCATTAAGAGAAAAGACGAGAGTTCTGCCTTAGCCGTATCCAGGTTAAACAGATTAGCGAAGGACCACTTCTTGATAAAAGAAACAGTGGGGTTTTTTACAACTAAACTCCCATCAGAAAGAAGATTCACCAGATAGGGGATGTTTGCTTAATTACATTATCCCAACTTTTCCCAATTACAAGGAGAACAGATGTTTTGTAACCGGAAATGAACCCAAGCGGAAGGAACATCAAAGACCAACTGACTACAACGAGAGCCTACAAAATCAGGTTTTTTTCCTTAGACTCGATTAGTTACAATGCCAAGCACGTTTTGCACAGGCAGGAAGGTGTGATTAAGTGAAACTGCTTCCCTGGGGACTACAGGATGATGCTGAAAGAAACACAGTAAAAGTTAGTAGAAAGTTTTAAACAGTAAAGTTACTGCATGAATTCACAACAGCAGTTTTCATTGTGAATTTACCGTGCTTATTTCAGTAAAACCCACAAAACTTAGTTTAACTGAGCATTGTTTTTTTGTGAATAGCCTCATTACTATCTTAGCTACAGCAGTATGGAGAAGGAAGAGCAAGCGTGCAAAGCACTTGTCCAGTAGTGACTTCTCTTGCTCGATTTTCAGGTATACTGAGCCTCCTGAGAGCCATTTGAAGCCAAAAGGGTGCATGTGCACGCTGAGCCTGTATGGGCATGGGCTTTTGAAATTGTAATCCACAGCCTGAGGTTTGAAAATTAAGTGACTGTGTTTCAAAACTTCATCTTGAACAACTTGCCTACGGTTACCCAGTCACACCTGGTAGAATAAGGAACAAAATACACACTTGTCAAAGATCAATAAAATGCTGCCAGATACCTCAAAAGAACAAGCAAGGATTTTTCTTGATTTCACTTGACGAAGAATTTCATTCAAGATTTCTTTAATGTAGGTGGGTTTTAGCTCAATTTTCAGCTCACTCACTTTAAAAGCAGAGTGTTTTTTCCTTCCTGTTTGTACATCTATTTTACATACCCAGAATTCACAGTAAGGTAAGCAGTTTCTCTCTTTCTTATCCGTCTGCTGCTGTCTTGATTACTTTTCAGTTTGTTTAAGTTGTTACCTACTTTGTGAAATAAAATTACCTGACCTGTTAAGACTTCAGAAAAAAATTTCACGGCAATATATTTATTTTCTGCATTATTCAGAAACAAGTACCTTTAACAGGTTGTTTTAATAAAATGCTGAATTTTTACATTCTAACAAAACTCTGCCCTGCTATGATACTGGCTGGGAGATCAACCCAGAAGGACCCTAACAATCTGGGGGTTACTCGAGTGAGCAGTTCCTAACAAATATGATCACAGAGCTAATGGGGGCAAAACTTTCTGCTGGACCCCACACTTAAAACCAAGGAATACAACCAAGGAAGAACTCATTGGGGATGTGAAGGTCACAGGCAGCCTTTGCTGCAGTGGCCATGAAATGGTGGCGGATCCCACAAAAAGGGAACAAGGAAAATAGCAGGATTGACCCCTGGAGTTCAGGAGAGCAGGTTGTGGCTTCCTAAGGTATCTACTTGGAGAAATCCTGTGCAATACATCCATAGAGAGAAGAGGGAACCAGAAGAGTCAGCTGAGTTTCAAGTATCATCTCCTCCAACTTCAGACTGATCCATCTCAGTGTGCAGGAAATTAGTCAAAGGCAGGAGGCAGCTGCAAATATGAAAAAGGAGACTCTGACAAAGCTCAAATAGAAAAAGGAAGTGTACAAGAGGTAGAAGCAAGGGCAGGTGAACTGTCAGGAATACAGAGATGCTGTCCAAGCATGCAGGGACAGGGCTGGAAAAGGCAAAACCCATCTGGAGTTGAACATGGTAAGGAATTGTGGACAGCAGCAAGGACATCTACAAGTATATGAGCTGCAAAAGGAAGACAAGGGAAAACATGGGCCTGCTGCTGAATGGGGTAGGGGACGTGGTAACAAGAAAACTGAGGTGCTTGTGTTTTACTGGCAAGGCCAACCTTCAGGAAGCTTATCCTCTGAAACCTGTGAGAAAGTCTGGAGCAAGAGGAAGAAGATCAAGTTAAGGAACATTTAATAGTAAAAAAAAGGCGTATTAAAGTCCATGGGGCCTTATGGGATGTGTCCATGCCTCCTGACAGTGCTGGCTGGTGTCATTGAGGTCACTCTCAATTATCTGTGAAAGATTGTGGTGATCAGGGAAAGTTCCTGAACCATAGAAAAGAGTGAATGCCACTCCTGTCTTTAAGCAGGAGGACTTAAAGGGAACTACAGGCTGGTCACCCTCATCTCTGTCCCCTGCAAGGTGATGGAGCAAGTATTCCTGGAGAGCACCTCCAAACAGTTGAAGGACTAAGTTACTGGGAGCAGCCAGCATGGACTTTGTAACCACATAGCCCTGGAATACAGCGTAGGCATTGCTAGCAATGGGCCATAAGCTCTGTACTGAGTTTGCAAGGCCTCAGGACAGAGACTCTTCAAACTTTATCCAAACTTCTCTTGACCTGCCTGAAGCTTTATTTAATTTGGTTGAGCTGCAACAGCAATTTTGCTAACGGACCAGGGGGTTAAACAGGAAAGTTGGACTAGATGATGCCCAGGTTTCTGGCAACCTCCACTGTTCTGTGAAAATAAAGTCTGATGACATTCACCTTGACTTTGCTTCTCCTTTAAGAAATATACAGAGCATTTTTTAAATTGTTTGACTTCTTAAGAAAATTTCAAGCCACAATTTTCTCCTTATTCTGACCCTCTCTTTTTTTGACTCAAGTGAAGGAACGAAAAGTTGAGCTGATGCAACATGTTTGAGAGGAGTTTACAGATACAGAATGTCTTATTCAAGTCCTTAATTAAAAAAATAATGGTTTTGTTTAACTGAAATTTTAAGAAAAAAAGAAAACTAGAAAGTAATGGATTTGTAGTATTGCTTTTCACTGCTTCTTTGAAGAGTAATTCAGCAAATTCATTTGTTTAAATCCTTGCAAATGTATTTAAGCATATGAAAATTAATACACATTTTGAATTCAAGATGTCTTTTGCAGCCATTGTAATTTATGCTGCTTCTTAGTTTTCTCTTACAAATACATCTGCAAAGACCTGTTTCTTGAGTAGGCTTATTGATTTTTTAAAATCAAAAGTAGATCACAACTGGTATCAATTTGCTCAAACATTATCTCTTTCCTTATTATTAACCACTAGCTTTTTGGTTTTTTACCCTTCTTTTAGAAGAAAACTTGGAACTTACAATGGAAATTATTTGTTTTTTCTAGGTGTGTTAGGCTTTTTGATTTGGTTTTTTTTTTTTTTTCCAGCTGGAACAAGATAATTTACTTCATATTTTACAAACTTTCGTCCAGACCAATAATGCTTTTATTGTCACGGTATATATAGGATTGTCCATCAAATTATTAAGCTTAAGATCTGAGTCAAGTTTTCTATTTACTTTGGGTTTTGTTTTCCTGTTATGTTTTGCTGTCAGGTGTGGATGTATTACTGTCCCTGCTAATCAAATGCTCTAGAACGCAATTTTTGCTTAGTTCAGTCAGTAACTATTACAAATACAGTAACAATTACTATTGCAAAGTTGAAATGTATGTTGCACTTATGTTCCTGGCAGGTTCTGCCCAAACAATCACACCATCAATACAGACATAGTCACTGTTCTACTAAATTTCCACTAGTGGAATATTCCAGCAACTAAATTTATCTCAGAGGAAGTTTCTGGAAATGAAACACCCCAAAAGTCATCCTATGATAACAATTTCAGTTCTCTGCCTATGAAACTGCCAGGCATCATGTGATGCTCCCAGTTTTGCAAACAATTCAGTCATCTGATTATTTACTCTCCTCTTGGTAGTAGTTGACCCAGTTGTCTTTGATGGACTGGCAGGATCTCCAAATGCCTTGAGGACGTTCCACTTAAGGAATGCACACAGACACGCATTTGCGTGCTTGCAGCATTGTTCTTCTCTTCGGTGAGGGTGATTTAAGATAGACAAAATGAACTCTCTATCTTCAGAATAGCAGCATTCACCTGGGGTATGCAGAACGAGAAAAACTTGTTGAACAAGGGAATGCCACAATGATTAGCATTCATTTGGGCAGCAACTGGTGGAATGCAGGACAGCAAAACTTCCAGTTTGGCATTTTAACAACTGTAAAAATGTTAGCATGTAGCTGCTTTTAACTATACTTTTAACTACATTCTAAGCCAAACTTAATTTTTCATGGTCTACAAACATAGCTCTAGGGCTCAAAAACCCCTGAAAAAACCACACAGGCATAATTCAGATTAGAAGACTGACAGAAAAAGAAAATGAAGTGACAAGTTCTCCTCAGCTGTGATTTTCTTTCCTCTATTTTGCTTTTTCTGATCTTTTTTCTTTCATCCTCACTCACAGCTTTCTTTCTGTCTTCTGTACTGAGGTGCCATTGTAATGTAAAATCAGGAAAGTACTGCTTTGTGATGTGCACTGCACCCATAAATTTGTTTTGATGACTTGTGTCTCTGTTTTCATATTTGCACAGAAATGGTAAACTTCATTTAAAAATCAAAACAACAGCAACTGTACTTTGTTCAGCTTTCGTTGTTTCGGGTTTTTTTGGTCTTCAACTTAGACATTCAGTCATTTCCGATCTCTTGATCTGCTGTTTGTTTTTCTGAGCAGGACCATGTCACAAATCATAACTGATGCAAGACTTTTCTCTTCATAGCCATCTCTGACATCGTTGTGGTTTACTGTGCTGCCTTCTGCGTTTGTTTTATGACACACACCTAAGTTTACTTTCATGTGTGCAATTTCAGCTTTAAAGACATGTTATGACAGATTTTTTCTCCCTTACATTTTCCTACTTTATCCTGAATTGTTTTTAGGATTCACATTCCTGTATTTCTGTGTACTGTTGAAATAACTCACATTCTGTCACTTTTCTGAATCTGTCTCCTAACTTCCTGTTGCCATTCCGGTCACTGCTTCACAGCTTACGATGGGCTTTTTATGTCTCTTCATTAGCTAGACAGATCCTTTTTTAAGAGTTAGTTGCTGCAGCAAGTGAGTTTCCAAGCGCTCTTCCTGTGGATACCCCGGGAACACTTGATCTCATATCAAAGGGACTTTTATGATTCTCTGACTTCAGAACTGAGCCTTTAATACCACGGCTGTGATATGCTTCAAATACTCCTTTAAGGTGCAGCAATGAGAAATAAGACCCATAACACTCCAATATTTCCATTTTAATACAGGTTAGCAAATACAGCAGACATCAGAATTGTGTTTTATCAGTTTAGTCATGATATATTTCAACTGTTTGAACCCTTGTCATAGCGCAGGCAATTTTAATCCCCACAATTTTGTATGATACAGTGGCTTTAAAATGCAGTACACCAGCTTGAATGCTTGCCATCTACCAACCTGGAGAGCCTATGTTATTTTTGGGTCCTAATCTTGTATGACCTTCTCTCCTCACTGCATTTTTCTGTCAGTTAGATTTTCATAAAAGTTCCTTACATATTCTTCACAAAGTAGCAGGAATAGTGAGTAGCCTTTCTCAGCTGTAAGAAGTGTCTCTTACGCATTGATTCTATAGAATATAGATTCTTTTCACCTGTTTGAACACGGCATGAAGTTATATAAACATGATCCAAATGTAAAAAAGCCCCAAGTACTAGAAAGACAAAGTGTCTGTCAAAAATCTACACGTTTTTTATGCTTATCTGTCTTTCCAACATTGAGCTAGACAGCTTCTCAGACTCTTTTTGTCAGTGTTTGCTAAGTGAATGGTACTTTAGTATTCATTTCTAGATCAGCCTCAGAAGACAGACACAGGACTTGCCACACTACAGTGCTGCCAAGCCACCCTCTAGAAGACTCTTCTGCCCTCTGTACTATCAACTATAAGTTCAGGGTCTGTTTTTCCCTTAATTATTATTTCAGCCTTTTACAAGCTGGACCATTTTGATAAAAAGACATTCTCTTCAGTTTAGGATATTTTAATTCTTTTTCATATAAAGGGGGACTATGCAAAGGCCTGGATCATCTTTTCTGTAGAGCTGTTTTTAGGATTGAGCTTTGTAAAAGACTGAATAGAAGAACATAGATTCCTCTGATCAGCTGTGTTGGGAGCTTTACAGATTCCTACTCATGCAAGAAGGAATGCTGAACACTGTTCCAAGTGCAGGCTTCAGAGGTTGTGCCAAGGGAACCGTATGTTGCTCGCTTAACTGTTGAACACTGGCAGGGCTCTGGAACAAGGGAGATAAAGGGAGTCCTTGGTTTAACAGCAACACGTCACGGTGCACAGCAGTGACATCCCACACACCATCGGCCTAGGTCAACACAAAAGATGACACTGGAGTTTGAGATGGACTTCCACATACCTTAAGAACCAAAGAGCAAGAACAAGCCCTTAGAATAGGGCTAATTACAGGTACATTAGGTACAAGACAATAAAAAACTCAAAGTAATTACGCAAAAGTGGCAGGTGCAAAAAATTCAGGACTACTGTACCTTTGAAGACCCCAGAAAAAATGTTTAAGATTTGCCTCCAGAAAACACCTAAATGGAGCTACCTATGTGTGGACAAGGTGACTAAGCTTCTGTTGCGCTCAGTGGAGTTGAACGTAAGCATGGAGGGGGCTGGACAGCTACTGAGACTCCACAGCATGCACTGAATACAGCTCCACTGCCTGTAACAGGCGCCTCAATACTCAGGATGCAGCACACACAGAAGAACCAAGTGCCTTAAGAAAAAGCTGGTAAGGGATCTGCCCGTAAGCAAGAGTGCTTATATACATACACAGGAAAACACCAAGTTTTGCAGGGACATTTGAGCTACTTCCAGAGTAGCAGGGTGGTAGCTGCACTAATGTAGCATGCTGTACAAATGAATACACTTTGCTTCTTAGCAAGAGTAATAAATCCCTATCAAACACTACTGTGCTATGGCTGGGTCTTCTGGTACAGCAGTCAGGTTTTGTTAAGAGAAAGATTTACTCTTTCCCCCTCTAGAAGAGGCTGCTACTAGGGAAGCAACATTCATTCCTCTTCCAGCTGCCTAGACCTGGGAACACTAACTAATTACTACTAGCCATTTTAATCACCTTGCATAAAATCCACAAAATTCTGGAAAATGGTATTCTTGTTATTAGCCCAGCTGTTGCACCACCACAGTGGGCAAAGAAGTACTAGGGATGAGCAACAGGAAAGACTACAGAATTAATGACTACAGGCTTATAGCAATTTTGACACTCATTTCATTAATATATAGAGCTTTTGAATGCAACTAAGCTTAATGCATGGCTGTGTGTCAGCTCATGGGTGCTTTCCTGTTAACATCAATGATCTCCCTATTAGGCATTTTTCCTGTCTTTCAGCATCATGTGATGTGATACATGATGTCCAATCAGACAGCCCTAACTGGATTGTTTTTGCAATTAAGATGTGAGGCAATACATTAAAGGCTACCCTAAGTACACATATTGGATATTAAAACTGACCAGTTGGTTCATGATGCTATAAAAATAGTTTGGTATTCACAAGTTTTATTAAACAGGATTTTCTATCTAGGAAATCCAATACAAAGTCTATAAAGCAAGCATAATTTTTCTGTTCAGAGGAAGATTCGCCATGAGGAGAGTGAACAGTCTGCTGCATAAAACATCCTCTAAAATCCGTAAGACTGATTACTTACTTATCCAGACTGGGAACCATAAGAACAGATATATACTTTGCAGTTCATCTTTTTCTTCCTTCAAAACAGAAAGAGATTAAATAGGGAGAACAATCCTATAATAATCTTGTACTGGGTGGTCCTGATTTTTTGTGGTAGAGAACTTTTAGTCTACTCTTTTATTTGTTAAGCTCAAAAAAAAAAAAAAATCTAATTTCCTCTTAATTGCCACAAACAAAGTACCTGATTATCATGGTATATACTGAATGGTGCCTGTATTTTCTTATGCTGTTTTATGTAAGCCTGGAAAGTTTCATGACTGATTAGGTGGGTCATTTGCAAGAAGTGCCATTTCAGAAGACATGCACACTGACCAATACATTAGATAAGTTGTTTGGGGTTTTTTTACCCTCAGACCTTGCAGAACAGATAAAAACAGACCATTTATGCATCTCAGATTGCCTTTGTTTTTGCCACACAATGACCCTACCAACTTATACTTCATTTGTGATCCAGTTATGAAATTTGGGTTATCCATTCCCTCTATCCAGAAATTTATTAGTAATACTCATGAGCAGCAAATAAAACAGAAAGTGTAACCAGCATTGTAACAATAGGCTTATTTATTGCATTGCAAATACAACCCTGGACTTGCCACCACCACCACAACAGTGGTGGGAGCAATTAATACCGAAACCTGTCGAGGAAGCTTCACCATTCAGATGGATGGGATGCCAAACAGGACAAAATTCAAATTAGTTTGACCATTTAAAGGATTAACTACAAGATTTGCTCTGTTACTATTGTCCACTCTGCTAAGAACCTACTACAACTAGTAAAAGCAGCTCAGCAACTAGTTTCAAGTTTTGTCTTTTACAAGACAGCAACTTAAAACCCAAAATTTAGTCATTAATAATGTTTATTATCTAACTGTTTGCAATAGGATAAAAATAAAGTGAACCTGTGTGTTTCCTCCAGGTATTCCAACTCCACAGATTTTGTTTCCACTTACACAATACTGAAAAACAATCAGGAGCTGCACAAGTTTCTCACACAAGCATAGCCACTAAAAGATGCCAACTCCACTGGTATCCCAAAAGGCCTTGTGCTAGCACCGTTCTTGGACTGCTGTGCAGCAGCACTCATGACAGTGTTCGGCACTCTATGCCACAATGGCCCCTGGTGCAAATCAGACAGCATACTTTCTTGTTATGAAACCAGATCGACTGCAATAGGGAGCTTAGGTCACCATAGAGGCATAGAAGGACAATTCAGGTTTCTAGTTCTACGCCAGGTAATCTCATCACAAATATGACTCCCCAGTGAGGAAGAACACAGTAGCCTAGCCAGTCTGCAGAGCACTTATCAGAAATAGTTACGAAATGTCCTCTCACTCCGGAACTGTTTTAAGTACAGGGACCCACATTAAAGAATCTAACTACAAATAGTGCCTCACGTTGAGAATATGCTCCTTGCTGTAGGTCATGTTTTACAAGTCTGCTATATGCGAAACTCTGCCCTGCAATGAGGAAATTAGTGGAAAGGGAGAATATTTAAGTTCTGTACTGAAAGTCATGCACATAGAGGGCAAATGAACACTGGTCTTAGGAGGAGCAGCTGTGGGAGATAGTGTTTAGTGGAGAGGAGGCTCAATGGAGACCTTACTGCTCTCTACAACCACCTGAAAGGAGGTTATAGACAGGTGAGGGTCAGACTTTTCTCCCATGTAAAAAGTGATACTGCAAGAGGAAAGTGCCTTAAGTTGCACCAGGGGAGGTTTAGATTGGATACTAGAAAAAAATTTATTGATGGGTGGTCAGGCATTGAGACAGGCTGCTCAAGAAAGTGGTGGAATCATCACCCATGGAAGTATTAAAAAAGTCCATGTAGATGTGGTGCTTTAGAACATGGTTGAATGGTGGACCTGACCACGTTAGGTTCACAGTTGGACTCAATGATCTTAGCGGTCTTTTCCAACCGTAGTAAACTGAGAATACAGAAGTTACCACAAGAATAGTTGTAAAATACTGCCAAAGGCAAATACAATGCACATAGCACTGAACATAAGGGAGCAGAGTTAACGGAGCCTTACGTTGAAAGTACAGATAACACATCTCCCACTCCTCTCTTACCTACTATTACTGTTAAACTGGCACACTCGTCTAGAACAGTTTTAAAGATTAAGGTGAATCTTGTGTTGACTGTCAAGATTCAGCCATCCTCCCTGGTTGAACCACATCTGCAGCTGTGAAATCCTTATTTGAAAAAGTAATCCCAGCATCACCCTTACATACACAATAACTGTACTTTCTGCAATGCAACAATTCTGGTAGAGAAGGCAAACGTGACCTCAGCCTGCGGCACAAGAGCTGTTTCTGTTTAGCTCACCAACAGCTTGTTCTTACCCCAATTTAGTCCGCACATATTTTAGACTGTTTGTAAAATGCTGTATTGCTCTGTACAGAGTACAATACACAGCTTTAAGATATGAAATGATGCTGCTTCCTCAGCAGCACTGGCCCTGAAGGTACTCATGAGGTGCTAGGAAGTGAGACACGCAGCAATACTGATGGAAGGATCTGAGCATTGCTGCCTGGGGGAGGCAGCACCAGCATGCCTGATGCAGGGTGGCACTGAGCCTCACAGTGGCATTGAAGAGCTCTGAAGTTCAAGTCTCAGTTTGTTTCCATTTATACTTCACTTTCATTGGCCATCTGATGTATTCATAACAGGGACCACACAAAAGAACGAAGTCCTAGCAGAACCGATATCACATTCTATATCAACTCAATACACGTGGATTTCTGCATAATTGATCATTTTATTGGAATCTGTTAAAAGATGTTTGTTCACATCACCTGTTTAGCAGGCAGTTATGCTGCTTCTGTTCACCGCATACATACTGAGCAAGTCTCCAAGCAATATATAAATACTGTCTGATCCCATACTTAAGTATCTTTACTACAAAAAGCAGCTTTTCCTCAATAAAAGTTGCATCCATGGGACCAATGTGCATTTCTAGCTATGACTTGTACCAAATCTGTATCAACAATCGGTTAAATACATCAATGCATGTTAATTGAGCTTTAACAGTAAAAAAAAGTAAGAAAGTTAAATACTGCAACAGCTAAGATACATAATGCATTTGAATGATAGAACATAGTCTATTGACCTAGTTAATGACACAGTCACCAAAACACAACATACAGAAGCAATGTCAACAGCCAGTACTTGTCTAAGCATTTTAGAGTTCTCCTTTTCCCTTCAAATAAAGAAGGGTTGTACACATCTTGAATGTGAACTTAGGTATCATTAACCTTCCAGCAATATTGACGCTGATAGTTAAGGTTAGGCAGAGACACACTAAAGCTGCAGGCCACTGAGTACACATAGCATTTGTGAGTTTGAGGAGCCAATGTTTACTGTAAGAGAGGTTCATTGCTCAAACTAAGTGCACCCTATGTAACAGTAGCATTAATTGGCAAGACATACTTAGTAGAAAATGCCACTTTAGAAACCTAGCATATTTCAGTTAATTGAGTAAAATGTTGATTTAATTAGCTATGATGAGGGCTAGAGAGGTATTTTAACTGAAACACCTTGGTAAAGTGAAATAAGCTGACCTATCATTGTTCTCTAGAACTCAGGAATAAAGTTAAATGTGTTCTCTCAGTCATCAAGGATTAGTATCTCAGCAGGCATTTCAGTTTTTAACCTAAGGGCAGGTTAAAATAAATCTGTATACAATGCAACATACCTAAAACAGATGCAATGATGACCAATTAGCTGTCAGTCTCTACTTTTACTGTTACAAGCCCAACAATTTTGGCACCCAAGTATAGCCAATCTTTTAAGTTCAAATTCAACCACTCCAAGCCAGAGAGACCCATTTCAGAGATTGCTCTGCGATAAGCATTCTGGACTGTAAAAACATGCATACACCAGCTGCCCAGAAACATACAACTAAATGAAGTTGCTAGAAATAGCCACTGAACATACACATGCATGCCAGTGAGTTTCCCAATTAAAATGCTATTTACAAGCCATACTTCAATTTTTTGTAATTTGTAGTTTTTAACCCAACTTACACATCTGAATCCAAGTGAAAGACATACAATGTGACCTTTTGAAATACCCAAAGTGAAAATGAGTGCAAGTTCCAAAGCTACAAAGAGGTTAGCAATGATTTCCTGGTCTTTTCAGGTGAAAAATTATTTACTAGATAAGCAACGCTAGAGAGGGGTGGAGTCCATGAAGGACATAACCTTTAGGAAAGCAAATACAGCCTCAACCAACAACACTGACTTTTCAAAAAATCTGAAAGTTTCTTTATACTGAAAACTGAAGTCCTCCACAAAGTTATCTGGTATCTTGCTGCATATTGTAATGCGTTATTGCCCTACAAGTTGTGCAGAAACACACAGCCAAGTATTAATGCACAAGAAATTTAGAAGTTACCGTGCGTAAGATATGATTAAGCTGTATCAGAATCTCAGGTATTGATTATGGCTTAGACCTGCACTGAAAGTCAACACTTAGACAAATATCCTTACATGGATGACATTGTCCGTATGAAAGTGAGACAACTTTGTTACACTGAAGACTTACTTGGTTAAAGTGACCTTCCGCTTAGAAGAAACAATAGACAATATATTCACAGATAACCATTGCAAGAATTAGCCCTGTAAAAAACTCACCAATACTTTTTACTTATCTTTAAGTGTATGTATTTGCAGACATTTTATAAGCAAGCTGTTTCTTGAACAGCCAGATCTTTGATAGTTAATTCTTTATCCTACTTCCTCCCTCATCCAAATTTGCCAAATTCAAGACATTGTTTTAGCAGCATTCATAAAATCAATAGTGCAAAGTTGTTATAAAAACCTCTTTTCCCAAGCTATGACATACTCTTCAAGTTTTGTATTAGCTCAATAGCACTTCCCGTATATTTAGAGCTCTGGGGAAAGGCAGGAACAATAGATATGCTGAATCTAGCAAACAAACAATTGTTTGCCAAAGGCTTTTTTGTATTTTATTTTTGGGTGGCTTTTTTAAATTTGCTGCTCATACTGGCCCTTGTTACAACTTTGGTAACTAGTTCACTGCATTAAATTCACAATTCCTCATTTTGATATGCACCTATAACATGTGAATTGAACTGCACCACAATAATTGTAATGTCATCTCTATACATTCGAGCCAGCTCTTCGGGAAGACTAAGCATCTTGGACAGTCGCTCATGATCCACAGTTCCAAACTCATTGTTACCCACTGCATGACGTATCAGGTGAGTCGCTGCATTCTGGTCTTCAAATACTGACGAGATTCTTGCTCTCCTTTCTGTTAAGAGACCATGCATCTGTCCCAAAGTTACCTTATAGCCACCAACAGCTATTGGCTGTTGGTGATGAACACCAGTAAGGTACTCTCCTACAATTCTAGCCACATCTTGCCTGTGCATTGTCTCCCACAGCCCATCTGTGGCCAAAACCAGGAACTTATCCTGCGGCCGTAATTTGTGATGTATGACTTCTGGTTCAGCTGTGAGGTATGGGGGAGTGTGATAGTTTGGAGGAATAAACTTTGTATATTCATTGTCATTCAGCTGATCTGGGCCTGATTCTACTACTCTCTTCTGCAGTTCAATACTCCATTTAAACTTTACATCACCAAAAGCTCTGAAAGGCATCAGGAGACCCAAGAGACGATCTTGTTTCACAAGACTTTTCTCTTCAGACTTTGGATGCTCCATTTTCACACGTTCCACTTCATGTTCATTTTGTGCATTGTGGTCATAGGACAAATTAACTGCGGACCAAGACCCATCTTCTTCCTGAACACCAAGCATTGCTCTACTGTCACCTGTGTTTGCAATGTGCAAGTCGACACCATCCACATGAGCTACACAGGCAGTTGCACCAGAAAATGCTACTCGCAGTACTAGGTAGTTGAGAAAAGAATTTGGATCTCCTACTTGAGCTTCCAAAGAAATATCATTATCAAGCCTCTTAAAGGCATTAATTAAAGCTTCTCTCACATCAGTAGTCTCTCCACTGTTGAGATCAATCAGCTCCTGCCAGTAAGTTCTTAGACTGTTGAAGTAAAGCTTGGAAGCCTCTTTGCTAAAATAATCATTGGGATGCTTGTGCCACTGTAAAATGGGCAAGAGAGCTCTGCCACTCTCCACAGCATTTTCTATTTCAAGTAAAGTCTCATGAGGTAACAAAGAGACAGCAATGTAGTAAAACAGTCTTTCACTGACAGCTTGAGCACAAGCACAGCCTGCATGGCCATCAAACACACCCAGGAGCATCCCTCTCGTCTGTAAACAAGTGGCAGCACTTCTCCGGTCCTCTATCGGAGCATTAGCAGGCAACTGGTTGCTATCAAAGCCAAGAACAGAACTTACATTTTTACCATCAAATTCTGGGACTTTGAAACTGTATTCATTTGCCTTCAGAATGCTGTTGACCTGTGGAGGGGTGAGGTAAAACCTCTGTGGCGTAGAAGCATAATCCCGTGTGCGAATAAAGTGATTAAAGTGCTCCTTTGGCCTATAAAGTGCCGCAAACTTCTTCTGTGGTGCGTATCTGAAGTGACTGTGAGCAAAATGAGATGACAAACAACACAGATGTCTATGGTGGCAGTAACACGCAGTACTGCCTATTCTGCTAATCTCACAGTTACGAATCAATGGGAACAGATGAGCTGGTGCTGGCATGGCATCAGACAACAATGGCAGCCTGGAGCTTCGGACTGGAATTGCTGAAAGACAAGAGAACAACTGTGTTTAGCGGGACGGCTAACAGATTTTTTTCCCCAGAATTCTGTGTTAAGATGTTTACAGCTCCTAACCAAGTTGCTTATTATATGGAGTTCATAGCTTCAAAGGACTTGACAAAGAAAGGCATCACAAGGTGCTTGTTTATAGACACCACATTGGGCTGTAACCAAAAAGCTATTACCATACTTCAGCACAGGTATTTTGGCTCATACCCACTCAGATAGCAGGCAGGAAGTGAAAGCATCACCCAGACAGTCAATGAAGCTTCAAACAACTTAGCACAATGGTTAGCACGGAGCACTGTACAGAATTGCCACAGGACTTTTACAGGTATTTGCTTTCCTGGTGATTTCACAGCTGACAGAGACAGATGTGGCACACAAGGAAGAAAACTCTTTCTGTAAGGCTGAAGAAGAGAAAGCTTCTAACAGGAGGACTCAAGAAACAACTCTGAGATGATATACAATGAAGATGGTTTAGACAACAGAAGCAAGCAGTAGATCATAAGAGAACAGATATTCTTTATGCAATCAGAAGTAGCAGGTTTTGTTTCTTCTCCCCCTTTTCACATGTAAAACTTCAAACTTGTGTGACATATACAAAATAGCCACAGCAGTCTATGCAGCAACTTTCTAGCTTAAGATAAAAGTACAAGAGGTAGAAAGGAAATACGTATTTCCAACAGCTATTCCATCCCAGTAAATTTCAAGATTATAAAACACTTAAAGCTCCTCAACTGAAGGACTATATGCAAATTATTTGCTTCCGTGTCTAGAATAGAGGCTTGCACAATACTCTAAAGCTAGTTCAGTGTTAAGATAAACCACTAGTATCTGAAAAAATATTCTACTGCTACTTGCCACATCTAAAAGCTTTCCTTACTTTTCACTTCCCTGAAGAAAGACTATGCTAGCACACTCTTTCTTGTCCTCATTTACATACCAAATCACAACATTAGTGAGAGTGCCTCTCAAAAGCTTTATTCACTATGCCTCATTATCAGGAAGTCTTTTACAATGCAACACTTGAGAAACAAGTCCAGAGTGAAAATGGAGTTGAACTGTGCCTTGTGTGAAGTACACACATTTAAGACAAATTTAATTTTCTCTTTTATGATCAAGTTTCATCATAAAAGCTTTTTCTCAGAAAAGACCATTAGAAGGCTTACTGCAGTCATAAGTACTAATCTATCAGCACTGCTGGATGTCAAATTGTTTTACTGAAGAAATGGCTATTGCTCTGTTATGCAAGGTGCTTCAGCCACTAAATGGATTCTTTTTTTTTAGCCAAGCAGGCATACCAATATTTCAGATGAGACTCAACCCCAATAAAATAGGCAGCAAACCCCAATACTCAGTCTGAAGGATCATACAGTATAAGAGAAATTGTATTTTGCAATCATCCCATTCCATAAGCTTTCCATAACTTCAGCCATAGGATTCTGATCACCTGGACCAGCTGAGAAGTGTCTGGAAACACATGAAGCTTTACCCCATTCTCTCTGCTTCAAGAAAGGAAAGCAAATTACATTCTTCTCTCCAAGCTTGTTTGTTCTTTTTAAGTAAACCAGATTAGAGCCCATTTCTCTGTTACCCGACATGTAAGTGCTGAAAGCAGAGTAGAATTCATTTTGCTATCTCTCTGCTGACTTCCCAGTACTAATGAGTGCCGGTCGTACATTGACAAAAACTCTCCCGAGTCTCCCACTGACAGATGTGAAGACTGAAGTTTTCTGTTGTGCAGGTACCAGGAAGAGCTCAGGCTGGAGTCCAGACACCGAGCAGCAGTGGCTTGGCTCAAGCTTTCAGATGCATACTGAATTTATGTTAGCCATTTGCTTCTGCAGTCCAGGCTTCACACGCACACAGCATGACAGCAGTATACTGCAACTCCAAATATAGATTTTAAATTATATTCACTGCCTTCTAATTATATCGGAGCTATTTTGGTAACAGTTATGCATATTTCTTCACGGGACATTTAAAAGCAACAATTTTGCTTACAGAACAATAAGGTTCTATGGATGTGCCTGGCCTACAGCAGCACCTCAGCTTCAGCACGGGTCTCCCATTAGACTGCCACTGAATCAAGTTCTCCTGACTGCCCAGAATTTGTGTTCAGTGCTGACCCACAGTGGTACCTCAACTGTTCTGACAGTTTTGTTGGTCCGTGATGTAGCAAAAATACAAATGTATTGCTGCTGTAACAGTTCTGCAGTGCCAGCAGAGGATATTTTGCTGATTTTTAATCATTGGTTTATCAAATGTTACATGAAATACAAGAGGAAGTAGTAAAAAGTTGGCCTCCCATTTTCCATGGCTTGTATCATTTACAGTAGATCTACGTCAGCTTAAGAGTTCAGTCTACTTCACATACCAGATTCCATAATTCCAAGTTGATTAAGTAAACGCATAACTTCAAGCATCCAGACCTGAACCGAAGTTAGTCTCTCCCATTTATCCCCACAAAACAGACACCCAAAATATAACCAGACACTCCAGCTAGCCTTTAAATAATTAAGATCCTAAGATCATTATGGCTGATCAAAAGACGGCAGAGAAGTAAAAGAAGTAAAAATTTCACAGTTCAATCAAGATTTGTCAAGATATTAGAATCAATCCAGTGTAAATACCTCTCCAAGCCCAGGACAGGGTACAAGTGCCGTTTTTCAAACTGTAAACATAATACGACAAATAATGAGTCGGATGGTCGACTCAGGGGTTTTGTAGTACTACTCTAAAAATGTAGAAAAATGTTCCACTTTTCTTTACTAGAGGGTCGTTATAGCCATTCTATGACGGCCAATTGACACTGCACAGACAGGTTCCTCCAAAACACTACGCCACAGACACCCATGGCTTCAGGTAAAAACACTTACTCGGGTGCCTTTCCTACACCTGACAGACCTGAATGAGCCAGCTGAAGAGGACGGGGAGGTGGGGAGTCGGAACAAGAAGCATTCAACACAAGCAGCACCGTTAATCCTTCCCTCCGGCCTCAGCCCTCAGACACAGCCCAGCCTAGCGGCCCCTTCCCGGGTCCCATCCGACCCCCGAGCCCGTCGCTCCACGAAGGGAGATACATACCGATCCGCCTGGGCCCAGGACATACACACATTCTCCTGTCACAACATGAAGCCGCCAACATCCACAAAGCAGAAGCCCGGGGGGCGGGGGGAGAAGCAAGGCAGAGAGTTTGTTAGAGAAGACGTAGAGCTCCGGCACGGAGGTGGGACGGCAGACAGGAGGAGACACGCACATACAGCCCTTCTGCGGGCGCACGGCGCCGCTGCTGCCGCTCGCTCTGCGATGGGCCCGAGCCAGCTCCGCAGGGACCCGCCGCCCGCCCGGGCACCGAGCCCCGCCGGCCCCGCTCTCCCTTCCGGCAGGGCGAGGGGCAGGGCCCGCTCGCGCTGCGCGCCGCCGCGGCGGACACCGCTGCCCGCTCAGGCGCTGCGCGGCCCCGACATGGCCGCCCCTCCCCAGCTGCCCGCCCGCCTTCGGCACGACCACCTCCTCCTCCCTCCGCCCGTCCCGGGCACAGACCTGGGCCCTTCCCGGGCGGCTCAGGGAGACGGGTAGAAGGAGCGTGCGGCACAGGAAAGGGAGGCGCGTGGAAGGCCCGTGCCGCCCCGAGCGCACCCACCGTTCCTAGACCCCCGACAGCCGCCGCCTCACGCCCGCGGCCGCCGCGCCTTATAAAGGGCCCTGCGGCGCGCGGCGCACCGCCCATTGGCTGCCGAGGAGGGCAAGGCGGGCACGTGACGCGAAGGCTGAGGGAGCGCGCGGGGGGCGGGAAGAGGAGGGGGCGCTGCGTGCGCGCGCACAGGGCAGGGGCGGGAAGGCGGGAACGCGGCGGCGGCGCGCGCTGTGTCCTCCCCCTCCCCCCAAGGTGTGCGTGAGGGGCGGGAGAGCCCCCGGGGCGCGCTTTTTCCAGTGGGAAGTGGGGCTGTGGGGGTTTCCCCCCTGAAATGTTCGTGAAGTGTCTTTAACAGGTACGAAGCACGTTAACTCCGCAAGAGACGGCTGAAGTCTGTCCCCTGAGCCGGGGACCTCTCTGCCCTGAGAAAGCCCCCCACATTCCTTCGGTCGGGAGTCAGAGTCACACAACTTCTGACTGTGACGGAGACCGAGTATGGGAAAATGTCTAAATTTTGTAGGGCGTATTGGCATTTACTCTGAATTCCTTTTAAAAAATGGCGCTCTTTGGTGGTTTTTTCCCCTTTGAAATGTTCGCGTTGACTTGAACACTCACAAAGCATATTAACTCCGCAAGAGACCACCAGAAGCTGGTATTGAAACGTAGGGGTTTGAGAGTTTTTTTAATTTGCCCCGTGCTGTTTTGTCTTCTCCAGAATCCCTCCAGGCAAAGCAAGCTGCTATGGAGTGCCCAAGACCAGGGACCTCTCTGCCCCGACATCGCCACATTGCTGCTGTCACCGCCAGCAAGGAATGGTTTGAGGGCAGTAGCTGCGAAGAAGGAGCAGCCCTTCCCTGGAACGGCAACACCTGTCTGTCGTTCCTGCCGGGGCGGCAGCAGCAGTAGCCTCCTTTCTCTCCTCTCTCCTAGTTACTGTCCTGTCCCTGTTCCACATCTCTGGGGCAACACTCAATTTTGCATGTCCTTCTGAGATACTGTGATCCAGACTTGCTCTTCATGAATATGGAAATAAATTCGACAGTATTTTGATTTCCTTGATCATCTCTCTGTTTATAGATGTCTGTGCTCTCATGCCTTACTATTTTTCAGGGTGTCTGGGATGCCCACTTTGCTGTGTGTTGTTGGCAGCAGATGTTAGCAAGCCTCAGGGTGTTGCAATTAGCATTCCCTCAGCAGCTGTAATGAAACATAGATTTTGACCATACTTCTGTCTTTACCCAGTTGGTAGGATGTGTACAGCTGTGTACCAAAACCAGGGGAAGAAACAAAGGAAAACCTGCACTTAGTGCCCAGAAGACTCAAGAGCTCTACTTGAAATGTAAGAGTGTGGAAAGTACTGCCCTGTGACCCTCTGTGTGAAAACCAGCTAGAAAGATAAAATGATGCCATCCTTAGAAACGCAAGTCTTTCATGGTAGTGGTTGAAAACACAGTGTGTTTTTCATTTATTGGTGTTCTGGGTGACTTTTGAGACATTTATTTGTTTATCCAGAATGGTAAACCATCATCTTCTCTTTGATGCTTATTGTAGAAGTGGAGAAAAAGGCATCTGACAGACACCGCTGTACATTAAAAACTTCATTAAACAGCATGGAAAACAAATTATTTGCATTCCTTTTTAATGGTAGCACATAGTTAAAAATAGATTGCCAGAATGTGCTGAAAGAACAACCATTTACATAATTTTCTACTTGCAGCAAGAGTGACTGTAAAGCCCCAAAGTTTAGAAAGTTCCTTTTAGATTATGTAAAGTGGCACTACCAAGGCACCTTCTTACCCTGTCAGAAGGAAGAAGGCTGTGGGAAGACAGACCTCTGCCTGGGTGAATTTGAGTGATGGTTGTATGAGGAGATACACAGAAATGAATTGGGATTAAGTCACCACCGATCACCTCATATTCCTCTAAGTAAGGAGTTTGTAGAGTGGCTTCATGTATGGCTTCCGCAGAGAATGTTGCTGTCCAGAATTGCCTACCTAGAAAAAAAAAATTCCACAAAATAGTTAGCACTTTTGGTCTTCAGAACATCTTGTGCCCGTTAGTTCAATTCTCCATAATTTGCTGTGAAATCGAAAGGTTAGTGGTACGGCTCCATGCTTATTTCTTTAATCATCCCTTTCTTTCTGATATAAGGCCAGGAGAGGAGCTACTTTTAGAGTTGGTCTTGGAAGTTATAGCTCCCTGTCTCATAGTATCCTGTTGATATCTCTGAACATTAGACAAAATTTGAATTTTAAAACACTGAGTGAGAAAAGATTTTGGCCTTAGCAGCCACATATAAAGCCCATAAATTAAAGACAAAATGCTACAATTTGGCTGACACTGTGCTCAAGCTTATGTGAGTTTGCTGGTGTGCTGCCAGAAGTTGGATGTTGCAATTTAACTGGAAAGTTAGATTTTCCTTTTCTTCATCTCACTACTGCCAAGACCTTTTTGTGCACTTTGAGCAACAGTCCATTTTTGCTGATTCTAAAGAACAAAAAATATTTTAATGAATAAAAACATGTTGTTCCACATCTAACATTTTACACCAGAGACTGATGGAGAAGCAATTACTTGTAACTACTTCAAGGTATGCAAAGTCTCCCTTTTTCCCTGGATGAAAGGATTAATCACAGAGTGTAACAAGAGACATCAGTTCTTAACTGTGCCTGTTGCCAGCAGTGGCTAATTCTGCACAGCAGAACCAACAGGCAGCTTTGCATTATCACTGCAGCTAAAGTGCTGCAGTACTTACCCTAACACACATTTCCAAAAAAATACATTTCCAGAAAAACACATTTCCAGAGAAACTCCTTTACAGATCATCAAATTCCATTTTCATTTGAAATCAAGTGTTTGTAACAACCTTCTAGTTTAAATAAGTGCTTGTGCCTAATGTATAAATATTTTATTGATTCATTTTTATTGACTCATTTTTACAGAAAGCTAGTTCAGGAGCACAGGATAATATTTCACTTGTTTTTATATCCCCGACTCCTTAACATTCTTATGATATCCTTGCACACAATGTTACAGAAATGTTGTGTTGCTCCTGTGCTTGTTGAAAAGAGCAGTTGCTCATAAAACCTGTCTTAAAACTGAGTGCACAGATCAAACACTTCCACTTGGCATGCTGCCATACCAACCTGGAGCAGGAAAAAAAGGCAGAAGAGTCAAATAAGTTTTGAGAGCAGAAATAAAAGCCTAACAAGGGAGAAAATAAGGGAGACAAGCATGCCAGGTACTGAACAAACAGGAAGGATTGGACAGGACTAAACTGTGTTCTTTCCTTTCCTGAGAGAATTACAGAAGCAATGACAGCAATCTGAGTATGCTGTTCCACAGAGAGCAATTTATTTTTAGCAGAAATCAGGAGCATTATGTGGCAAAAATAAATGTGTCAGTAGAGCTCAGAGCAGATGGAGTACCTGCAAACAGCGGTGGCCTGTGCTCTTCAGTCTGCTTCAAAGGGAGAGTTTGGTTGTACATTCAAGTGTTCTGCTGCCCTCTCAGGGAGCGTTTGCTGTGGGTGGTGCATCTGTCCTCCCTCAGCACAGCTGGGTTTCTGAGTACAGTGAACATTTCTGAAGTTTTACAATGAGTCCTGCAAAAGGTGATTTTTAAAGAACGTCTAGGAGTATCAACTTTAGAGTAAACCAGCAGCACTGAGCCACATGATTCATCTCTCCCCCTGCTCTTTCTAAAGGCAAGTCCAATAGCGAATCACAGACAATTGCTTTCAGGGGGTATTTTGCTGTCACTGTGGAACTCATGGATAGTTTAATTTATTTTGTCTCCCCTGGAGGCCCTTTGTGTCTTCACTCTTAATTCCTTTCTGAAATGAAGCAATGGGTCTGACTCATTCAACAGTTCAGATTCAACTTCCTAGACTCAGAGAGTAATTGAGGTCAGACAGGACCTGCTGAAAGCAGGGCCACCTTCAAAGCTAGGTCAGGTTGTTCAGGGACTTGGTCACTCCTGTTTCGGACATCTCTGAGGACCGAGGTGCTCCAGTCTGTCTGGGCCCCAGTTCCAGTACTTCACCACTTTCATTTTGAAGATTTTTAACTTTTAGTTAATCAGAATTTTCCTTGTTAAGCTTGTATCTGTTCCTTCTTGCCCCTCAGGACTTCTTTGTACCATCCTAGCTGATGATTCCCATCTCATTAGCAGAGAATTAAATGCATTTTTTTCATTTGGTAGTAGTTGTGCACTAGTTTGCACTTTTCACCTGGATTGGTTTTTCAGGGTCTGGTATCCAGTTTGGGGAATACTTTCATTCTGACTTGATGAAGTAAAGAAAATTCTGTAGAAAAATAATTTTTTGGCCAGCTTCAGGAATGATACTCAGGACATTATCAGTGTCTGGCTATGAGGAAGCATGTTCAGGATATCAGGAAGTTGGATCCAGCAATTAGCTCAGTTCTGAAGGGCCTGATCCCTTTTCCAGCTGTAGTTCATCATGTGCATTTTTCATATTTCTTTGCTGCAATCATTTAAAAAAGTAATTACATTTGCAGTTATAATGGCTACCATGCAAAAGATTCAATAGATTTCAGGGGAAGTAGTGGAGATTAAAATTGGAAGGGGAATCTGCCCGCATTTTTCCATGCAGAGAATAGCTTACAATTTTCAACAGATAAAATATTGTTTACCTAATGCTACTGGAACAATGATATCTTGGGTTCATTTTATTGGATATGATATCCCGGAATAAAAGATTGCTCACAGGCTGGTAATTGGATACCGCCTTTTGTCTTTACTTGAGGTCACTGGAGTCAAGAGATGGAAAGCCAATTTGAGTTGAGATCTTTCTAGGCAAATGTGAATGTCAAAGACTAATAATTTCTCCAGCAATGAGGAAGAGCAACCAGTGCCAATTACTAGAAGTACCGGTGCTATTGTGTTAGCATGAGGGGGTACTTTGAAATGAAAAGTAGATATGGAAGACAAAATTAGAAATTTCGATTTAGAACCAAGAGTAGGCTCTGAACCAGTCTCTTAGATGTCTTGGGGCCCAGGGTTAGATCAGGTCACATTTCCATTTGTAACAAGAAAGTTTAGAAAGAATACCAAAGTGACCTCCTCTCATTCCTATTTGCCTTTCTCAGTTTAGCCTTACTTAAATGCTGGGAAAATAAGACCTTGTATCCTTTGGGATTTGTATTTGATGAAGAAAATATAAGCATTTGTTATTTTTTTCTGTAGAAAAAAGATGAGTTAGGTTACTGGTTTCTTTGGTTGATAAATAGACTTATTATCTCAAGTGACCCCATCTACATAAATATTTACCATTTGCTTTATACTATAGGTTTAATTTATATTTTTAATCAACAAACCAAACATATAGTTGTTCTAACCTCTTCCCTTCCCTGACTGGATCCGGTATTCTGTTCTTCTGGGCAGGTGTCCTAAGCAGAAGGTTACAGACACTCATTTGCTGCCTCTGAGCCAAGGAATGGTGGATTCCTGTGTGAGTGACCGGTCTTCACTGCATGGTGAGGCATTGCCCTTGCCTCAGCTGACCTACAGTCAGACAGTAACAGGACTCACCTGGAGAAAGAGGCAGTGTGGAATGAAGGTGACAATTATACCAGCCTTTTACAGTTAAAAGCTTTAGCCACTAGGCTGTTACATGCTAAGACAGGAACAAGCAGAAGGAGCAACACTGTGTCATACAAGTGGAGCTGGAGCTTTGTTTATGGTATTCAGGAACTGGAGGCAGCCACCTCCCTCTGAGAGCTCCTGGCCATCTCAGCAGAACAAAGCTGAGCTCCTGTGCCAGGCTTTTAATCAAAAGAGAAGGCCTGACTGTGACCATTTCCAGCAGGCCTGCTTTAGGGGTGCCTTTCTTGTCCTGGGGAATTTTTTTTAAGGTCATTTAGGGATCCCCACTCTAATTTTGCCCGGCATTGGCACTGGGGTGCTTTCCTTGAATCTGGATTCTAGCCCAGGTCTGGATTTGGCTTGCAAGTCTGAATAACCTGCATATTCAGTTGCACAGCTCAGTGATGTCCCTGTGGCAGAGGCCAGGGAGGTGGTGCAAGATCACATGTTCCCCCACAGATGGGCTGTGCCTCTGAGGAACCTCCATAAAGACCTAGGAGCTTTGGGAGGACATTCAGTAAGCACAAGATGACTGCTACCCTGCTGCTTCTCAGGAGCTCTGGACACGCGTTTCCTGCAAATCTTTTGGACTTGCACGTTAGCAGCCCAGGCACCTTACTCCTTCCCCGTGATCATTTTACTCAATATGTTTCAAATGCCCTGGAGCAAGTCCAGATTGCAAGCTAAGTGTTTTAGAGTAGTATTTTAAGAAGAAGGATTATTTATTCTATTAGTGTTGACTTTAAACACTGGGTCTAAACATCAGCCACATCAGGCTGTTTCTTTGAAACTTCTTTGAACTTTGGATGCATCTCTGCAGCCTTGTAACAGCAGAGGTTTGTTCAATTTGTCTGGATGTTATATAAGCCGTCTTTTATTTTCCTTTTGCTTGTGATCATGTTATGTAGGCTGCCTTCTTAAATTTCAGGAACCCTAAGGCAGCCTGAGTCATGTGTATGAGGCTCTTTTTTGCACTGTTGTGTAAGGTAGTGAATTGCAAAGGTCATGGGAATGAGTTATTTAAAAACTGAAACATGCTGGGCTCTATCCAGCTTAGAATAGATGAGCTCAGAAAGGCATTAACGTTTTAAATTACAGTTTGGGTTATCAAGGACTGATTTACCTAACTCACTATTTCAGTTTCCTTAGCAAACTGCTGTAGCACATAATATTTTTATTTCTTTTAAATGTACTGCTGATATAATCATGCATTCACATGAGATAATGAATAAAATATTTACTTTCAATACTAGAAAACAAATGCATTCACAAATATTGTCATCATAGGCACAGTCTTCATGCTCATTTGTTTTTGGTGCTCACAGCAATTAATCTTCCTTACCATTTGATGCCAATAGAAGACGTAAGATTCACGGTCAAAGTGCGCAGAGTGCTTTGATCTACCCAGTGGACGACTGGGTTGTGATGTGTCACTGTGCTCTTGTGTAATTTGGCTCAGTCATACCGATGCCATGCAGGTTAAAGGCACAAGAAGAGATAACGCTGGAGTCTCTAGGGCAGATTGCTATGTTTCTGTTCACTCTTGTCTGCTGTCTGGTTTAAGCCATCCAACTGTACCCTCATTTATAGAAAGACCTTTTTTGCTTTCTCTTTCATGTCCCATCCCAGACCCTTCAAGTCACCACCCATACAAGAGCATGTCCAGCCATACTTTAAAGTGAAAGTGCTCTGAACTCTCCCAAAAGCACTTTTAAACTTGGATCATTTCACAGAGCAGTTCAGGGCACAACTCCACCAACTACTCAGCATGCAGAGCAGGGCAGGCAGCAGTCTCTGGCAGCAGGGAAGTGCATTGCAGTGGGCCAGGGGAGCAGGAGGGAATACAAAACCACACCCTGGGACTGATTTTTGATCTCTCCATCAGCCTGTGGAGCTATCCCAGTATCATTTTGGGCCATTTGCAAAATTCATGTGTGCAATTCTAATTTACTTTCCTTTTCATGCAGCAAAATGTAATCAACTAGTGATCACATCAGCTCTTGTTGAAAATAGTAATAAAAAGCTATGTGATGAGAAAAAAAATGCATTAAATTTGCTTGGCATGAGGAAGCAGTTAAATGACCCTGATTACTGAAAACCAAACCAGTGCAATCCACCTCCCCAAATATTGCACCAATATCACAAAATTAAGTAATAGCATGTCCCCATACAGGCTTGCAATACAATGCACTGGTAAATGATACAGACAGAAAGTGATTAAGCCAGAAGTTGTGGAGTCACACATGTGCATGTAGGAGAGGAAAAAAAACCCATTAAAAAAAGGCTAGAAATGCAAAGGGCACAGTAAACTGAGTTCAGGGACATGACACTGAAAGGAAGGAGAACACTGGGGCAAAGGACTTCCTGGAAAGGGCTTGAATGTAAGCACAGGTGGGCTCTTTCTGTTTGCCTGCTTTTGGCTGTGTTCAGAAAAACAAGAACTTTTTAAGTAAAGGAATTGTATGTGTGAGTCTATTGCATTATACGCAGCATCATGACTCAAGGTGATTGCTAGGATTAAACAGGAACAGCTAAAAGAAGAGCTGGAATAAGGGAGAACAGGGTCTATGAAGCTGTAAGGGTTTAAAGATGTTAGCAAAAAAAAAAATCCTAGTTATTTTCCTGTGTTCAAGTCATTCTGGTTTGTATTTGCATGTATCAGTGGGTAAAATATATGAATCACAGGGTGGGGTTTTTTTCTTGCATGTTAATAATGAAGGGACACCTTACCCTGAGTCAAAAAGCAGTGCCTTAGGTTAATCTGGAAAACACTTCTTGAATCTGCCATCATGTGAAGACTGGCAACAACCTCACTTTCCCCAGAGAAGAGCTATAAAACCCAGCAAGAGAAATCTGCAAACAGAAAGTCTGTTCACTTCTCTAACACTGTTCTTATCCTCTTGGACTATCTTGGGTTGAGCAGCTGGAAGACAGCATGTTCTGTAGGCAGACAGCTCCTGGCAGGCTGTCAGTACAGCTGTGAACACGATGCTCTGTGCCAAACATGAGTCTGTAATTTCTACTACTCTCCAATGGTCAGCTTTTTGAGGATAGCATTTAGTCATTTCCTGGGAAGACAAAGGGTGCCCATCAGAGCTAATGATAGTTTACTTGCTCACGTGTTGGCATGTGGGAGGTGGCTATAAAGCGCTCCTGGAAAATGAGCACAACTGATTCAAAATTACAGCAATGGTGTTGATGCAGGAATTTGCTGCCAGGCAGTTCTCAGAATCCCTGCAAACTTTGTCAGACAAGGAGGAATTTTCTTCTGACTTACTTTTCTCAGCTATCTGAATAGGAGAGCAAATGTGCCTCAGGGGAAATAAGAAGTGTGTTAGTTTTCATTAACTTTTAATTTGAAGTCTGCATAACTGAATGAAACCACTGTAGTAATCTGGAAAGGGTGTCTGAAAGCCCTGTTGAATCAGAGATAATTCCTCCCTTCTCTCTGAAAAGTACATATCAAAAAGGTGCTTTGTTCATAGGCACAGTATCCCCACCAGTACTTGCGAAGAACTCAAGCAGTGGGAACAACTCTGGAAAGTCATTTCAGGCTGCTGCAGCATTCCCAGGACTGTAGTAAAGGTCAGTGTGTGTGTGTCCTTCAGCCATGTGGAGTTTTGATTAGCAAATCTGCATCGTTGACAACTCTGAACTGTTTCCAGGCAGTGAAATATCAGGGCTCCCATGTGCACAAGAAGTGCTCTCCCCATGCCCAGCTTGTGCTCAAAGGCATGGCACTTGCTGCACAGCATTCAGGCTGTAACACATACTGCAGCAAGGCTCACACCCAAACATTCCAATCTTGTCAGGAAAGAAGTTTAAAAATGTTGTTTTGCTGCCAGGTCTTTCTTAAAAAAAATATATAGTTTCAAAGAAAACTTAAGGGAAAAGGGACTATAGCATAACTGAGTCTCTTCCCACACTGTACCATTTACCAGGATCATTCCTTAAGGCTGTCTTTACAGCACTCACAGTGCCAGACCATCATGTTTTCATTATTTTAGCTTCCTGCAGCAATCATAATTCTGCCAGGTGCCTTGCCATCCTTACCTTTTGTTTTGTTACTGTGGCCAAGCCTGTTTGGTCTCCTTACCAAGGCCGAATCACCAGAGGTAGTGTGATATTGGGAAGCCAGATATCCCTGACCTAATTGGGATTCAATGATGAGTCCCACCAGAAATGTGCCCATCCCTGTGAATTAGAAAATATCTTCTTTTTTGTGTCCAAGTGCCACTAACCAAACTTGTGTGGCTATGGATTAGCTTAAGTGTTTGTTAAACACACGTATGGTGCAGTTGCTCCACATGATGCATTGGTATAGTGAATGTTGAAATAAATACAGCATCCAGAGCATTCTTTGGCTTCTCTTGGACATCAATAAATAGAAAGCAGAAACTTGTTCACTGGCTGTCTCAAACCAAGCACCTCTATTAAGAAAGTTTGGTTTTGATGTTTGAAAATGATTATTTTTCGTCCTTTTGCTTTATCTTCTGTCAGTTACAGCCACTTTCTGTAGCAGAAGAGTAGAGAAAAATGCTGTATGAAAAAGAGATGAACAATAGGCTTGTGCCACATACCAGGGAGCAGCTGGAGAGTGAAGCGCTCCCTGACAGCCCAGAACATCAGGGTAGCTGGATGCGGAGAGGAAATGTACTGTATTGATCCATTGCTTCTGTTTTGTTTTGTTTTCTGTTAATACCACACTACTCCTTTATTCCAGCTTACGTATGGGGAGCACTGGGAACTGTGACAATGCAGCAAGCTGAGGCTGCTGACGCCAGTGAAGGTGGGAGGGAAAAACACACATTTAAGTGAGAGAAGAATTTGGCCTAGTGTCCCCTTCTGACTTTATACAACCCAGGAAAAGTAAAATACTGTTGCTGACAGTGCCAGCTTTTAACAGTAACTGCACAGTAACAGGACATTGCATTAGAATTTATGTTAATACTTAATTTTGTATTTAATTTTTTTTTTGTTTGTCCTCCTGAAATGTATCTCCCTGAACACTTGGCTACTCTGAAAAGACAAGTCCCTGTAGTCAACATGAACAGGCAATGCAGAGGTAATGTCAAATGATTTTTGCAAATACAAACTTCTTTAAAAGTTTTATTTTTGTAAAAGTTCATGTCTTTGAAACGTTTGTAAGCCAGTGATGTAGTAATTTATTCAAGCTTGCTAAGTGCGCTATTTTTCTATGGTCTCAGTTAAATACTGTGAATGAAGATTGCCATAGTTACAGCTGAGTTCAGAAATTGGCACTGTTGTATTGTAATTCTGGTTTCCTACCTCACTTATCTTGCTCTGGTACAGGGAGAAACACATATCCACCTCTGTAATTAACTGTGGTGTGGAAGATCTTGCATATTCATTTAAAAATGTTTGAGCAAATGTGAGATGAGGGACATTTTCCATTGTCTTTTCCCCCAAACCAGTAAGTGACATGGTACTTCCCGGGCCCAGTCTGCATACCTTCTGTGCATATCTTCAGCCTAGTCCTTGAAATTCAGTTTGGCATTTTTGGCATTTTAATTCATTGCAAAAATATACACCACCAAGTAAACAGGTACACTGATGGCTTCCTTTTATATAGGATATATTGCATGTAAAGACCTGCATTACGTTGGCATTTATTTTGACAAAAAAACAAAGGTCCCAATGTGACTGGAGCTGGCAGGTCTAAACACTGACTTCTGTGTGGTCTGGATAGGTCTCAGGATGGTGGCTGGTAAGCAGGAATCGTTAAGGACTGCATCAATATCCTCTGAAAAGCAAATGTCTTCTCCCCTAGCTGAGTAACAACAAAGTATGTCTTACTGTCAGAACAACTTGTCTCCACGAGCTGCTTTCTAACACATCAAAAATGACACATGAATAATTGGCAATGATTCAGGTATTTTGTCAGGCTCCTGAGTCATTACAAAGCAGACTGGGAGCTGGGTCCTACGGCCCTGCAGGTGAGGACTCGGCGCATCTGGGTCTGCCCAGTGCTCACCGGTGGGAGCGACGCCTCCCCTGCTCACGGCCCCGAGCGGGGCAGCGATAGAGCAGCGACAACGCATCCCCACCGCGCTCCCGCATTTCTCACCTGAAGCCCAGCCCCCTTCCTTATGCTGGCTGTCATGCTTCACAGACCTTTTGCCAAGACAACACAACTTCCAAAGCTGGAAATAGATTACTATTTTTTTTTTTTTCCCTCACGGCATTGGATACTGCTGGTTCAGTGAATTGAATCTGCCCATAGAGGAGGCAGGGGGTGGTTGGGCCGGGGCGAGGGAGAGCTAGGTCGCAAAGGAGAGCAAAGAAAGCAGGTCTGCTTGTCCCCTTGGCTCTTTTCCATCATCACACTGTGCCTTTTGAGCTTAAAGGTGTCTGTTACCATAGGATTTGTTAAACAATCAGCATCTCTTCCTTAATACAGTAGTGAGAATAAATATGCTTTATTCTCCTGAGATAGTGGGCGGGAGGGAACATTCACAGAACAAGATGGGGTAGGGCCAACCTTTGTCCTGTGAATATTTTTCTGTATTTTTTTTTTCCCCAGACAGGATTATGCATGTTTGTGCCTCACAGAAGGGATCCCCTGGTCATTTGGGACAAACCACCACAAACTGACATGAACAGAGCTTTGTTTTGAATATTTGATACAATACTGGTAGAACTTCAAGGAAAACCAGCATTCACCATGCTTTAGTATTGTAATCGAGCTCTCTGAGGTTATATGCCCAGCTCATCTGCATAGTGGACATATTGAAATATGCATTTCATACCCATAGTGAAATAAATCTTTAGTTTGCTTGCTGCCTGTGATTGTGATGCCATATGCTTGGCTGAGCATTGCTCCTGATGGATCACTGTGCGAGGATGCCTTACACTGGGGGCTGAGTTCCTTGGTGACTCACTGCAGTAGAACGCACGGTGGAAAAAGCTCATTTCCCCAGTTACTCAGAGGTAAAATATTTTTGGATCCATGCCTGGTTTGTGCTAGGATTATTAAGGATGTTTTTGTTTTTCTGATAAAGTTCTGTTAAGAGAGAGAGCGATCATTGCTTCATTTAGCACCGAATTCTCTCAAACTGCAGCTGAGTTTTCCTTTCCAAATCAGTGATGTGGCTGTGTCTGAAACGTGCCTTGAAACAGTATGGTTGGCTTCTGTACTGAACACACAGGACTGCTTTACTCTTTCATCTTTGCTGTATCTTTAGTCCCCAATGGCAAACTGGCATTGAGCCCTCATCTGAAACATGGACCATAGCAAATCTATAATTTTTCAAGCTTTGATGCAGTAATTAGAAGATGAAAAATCATGTGGATTTTTTTTTTTAAGTTCTGTTAAAATTATCCAAGTTCTTAAAAATTATGAGTAGAATTAAAGCTACTTTTTTAATCAAAACCAAAGCAGTGGAAGGAATGCTGTGGTGGAAATCTGATGAGGCCCAGATTGAAGTAGTGCTGGAGATAAAGGTCAGTCAGTAAAGGCATGTTCTGTGTACAGGTGTCTGTGCAAAGTGCTGATCAGCTCTCATGACAACTGGATATGAGCGACTGAGTGCAGAACTCACTCTGCCAGCAGCAAACACGGAAAAAGCAGACAACCAGTGAGAAAGTGGTGAAGGACTGAGCAGTCTTGTGTCTCTGATTTGGAAAATGGCCTGTCCCTTTCCCATCCTGTTGGCATAGGTTTACTGAACTCAAAGTGTTTGTCCCTCTGTTTATTGAATCCCAACCTCTTCTAAACATTTTATTTTTTGCATCTGTTCTGTTTCTGGGGTGTGGCCACCTGGTTACAGAGGACAGCATTGTTATCTGAGCTGCTTGCGGTTCTGATGGTTTTTTGACCAAAAAAGGCACCATGCTGAGCACGGTGATGATTTCTGCTTGTTTCTGCAGAAGGCACAATACTACAACCTTGAAGCAGGTGCTTTTAGTGCACAAGGTGGTCTGGTAATCAAATAATTGTAAGGAAAATAGGGTGATGCATCAGGCCATGATTTATTTGACATCAGAAGTCATCTCATAATCCCTGCTTTAGGCACAAAGCCTCTGTGGTGACAATGGGGAAACCTTTTCTCTCCCCATCATCTTTCTGCATGTTCTCTTCTCTTGTTGTTCCCTATGTCACTCGCTGCTTTTACTTCCCTCAAGCAAAAGAAATGGGATGTATTTAGTGCCTTTCCTCAAAACCCTATGGAACTATGGGACACCTACTCTGCTCTCAGCTTGGATCTGACACCCTTTGTGGCTGGTGCTCTTTTATGCCCTCCAGCACCATGTGAGGCAGAACCAGAGCTCTGGAGGAGTGTGGGGATATCTGATATGGCTGTTAATGAGAAATTCAAGCTGGTCCTTATAACTTAAGCAGATGGTTAGCCACAGGTAATAATCCAGAAACAGCAATGGAAACACTCCAGGTTATAAGGGAGGTTATAAGTGTGTGCCTTGTCCCTTTGGGGTCTGGGAAGTGTGTCTGTCAGAGCTAGGCACCTGCATGTCTACAAAATGCTCCTGAATGTTACCTTTTGTGTGAGCCCTGGGGACCAGTTTTCTCTGAGCTGTGGGTTGGAAAGGCATCCAAACAGCTCTACATGGGTAAGACAATGAGGGCTATGGGCTTGTCACCTTGCATGAAAAGCCCTTGGAATACACAGAGTGGTCTTTGCTCCCTCCAGCAGCATTAAATGACCCACCCAATTGGACACCCAGTCACACCCTGGGTGGTGGAAGGAAACATCTATCCAGAAGAAGAGACTATTGTAGCCAGAGCAGTACGTCCCTTATTTGCCCTATCTCTGGATCTCATACACGCAATTTCACTCTGGCATACATAAAGGAAGCAACACCTGTTATTAAAACACCTCGGAAATCATTGGCAAATAGCTCTTATAAACATCAAACACAGGAGAGATAAGCACTTAGATAAAACAACAAATTGAGTGCCCTCAATACCATGAAGGTAGCACTGAGGGAAATGTATTCTGCCATAAGAAATGTGAAGGAAAACCTGTAGATACTGCAAGAAGTGAGAGGAAAGGATGGAGAGTTAGAAAGCACAAGCATTCTCCTTCCTCAGGGCTGCGAGGACAGGTGGTGGGTCTGTTCCTCACAGACAACAAAGGAGATGTATAATTTCAAAATGAAGTTTTGATAGTATGAAACCTGAATGGAGATCCTGGGGCTTAAATTGTTTGTTTAGGGTTTGGTGTTCTTATAAACTTCCTTCAGTCTGGGAATTTAATTTTGTGTTATCCAAGTCCTCTTCAATGTGTCCAGGCTCCTTGTTCCCTGGGCATGGGAACCTTTATGTCCTTCGTGTGATATGATATCCTCCAGGATGCCAGGCTCTGTTCTGTGCTGCAGGGACCCATAAGCCCTATTCCTGCTAGGCATTTCCGGGATTCTCAGCCCTGGAAAATAAAAAGTCTGAGATATTAGCAGCCCTGTGGAGCTGTGGATATGTGACTCCTTGGCAACTGTGCAGCTGAAGAAACCAGGTAGGAATGAGGCAGGTCCTGAAAACAATCTGTTTCTTTTTTTTTTTCAGAAGTTCATTAGAAACTGCTCTGGTGGTTCAAAGCCTGCTGAATTTGATGAACTGGCATTTTCTGATAAAAATCTGTTGTTTTGAAGAAAATTCCTGCCAGGTGTAGGACATCCCTTATTGCCTGGTGGAGCTGCAGTGAGCGGTGGGAGTCAGGCCAGCAAGCTCAGAGCCACCATACCCGGGGATCGTAGCCCTGCTCGGTCTGCACCTCACCAGGGTCCACAAGCTGCCTTCACACCAGGCCAGCAGCAGAGAGGAGCAGCGTTACAGGCAGCCCGCTCCTTCAATCCCCTGCAGCCACTGGCTGCAACGGCCTGGCCCTCCCCTCCTTTCGCTGTTGACACAATGGGGCTACCAGAGCTCTGTCTCTCCAGAGCAGTTTCTAATTTGTTTACTGACATTGACAAAAGCACATTTTTACTTCTGCCAGCAGAGATGATGTGGCTGTAAACGAACCAGCTGCTCTGCCTCCGTCATTATCAGCAAAATTGCCAGCTAAGCACTAACTTCTGGACCCTCTGTCACTGATATACGGAGCAGAGCAGTAAAACAAGTAGCCTATTTACATTTTTCTATGCTGGGGGTGAGAAAAAATGTGGTTTTAACCTCTGAATTGACTGAGTTCATGACCAGGGCATGTAAGTGTATGCAGGTGGCAATATGGCCCCATGGTTTCATGGAAGTGTATTTCTGATCATATTTGATCTAAAATAACTGAGGCTTTGGTAAGGTCTAGCTATTTTGCCTCAATTCATACATTCTGAATAAAATTCCTAAGACACAGATGGGAATGACAAGAAGCTGATAACCCTGAAGTGATTTGCAGCTTGTTCTATATAACAATATATATAACACATACATAAAAGAATGTTAACTCAGATTATTGTAGACACGACATTACAAAATGACCATTAACTTGAGACAATTACAGGGAGATTGGCTTTAATTAAGACTATATTTTCATGTTTATGTCTCTCCCTCACTGACATCCTATTCCAAGCATATTGTTTTGAAGTCCCTTTAATATACATTTTATGTTTTTGCTGGGCACTTAATAGCTCGACGGGAGTTCAGTGGAGAGATTGCCACAAGCAGAGGTGGAAGGCTGTTCCTTTGGCTTTGGCCCCTCGGCAGCCAGCAGAAGCAGTCTGATACACAGCAAATGGATGGGATGGTCAGAGGAGGTCATGGTTTTGTTCACTTTGAAGAAGCCTCAGCATTGAAACCCTGCTGATAGTGTTGGGATCATTGCTGGAAAGGCAGTGTTTGGGCTAGAACTTGTCCTTGTGCAAGAGCAGGCTGCACAGAGAAGGTTTGGGCCAGGGATCTCCAAGTGCTTGGCAGATACTCGACGGCAAAGAGGTGATACAACATTTTGCAAAGTATTTGGGAGTATTCTGGAGTGTTTCAACCACCATTCTCTGTGGGCATCCCCAACTCTGTGCTGCAGTTGCATCACATAAATTAAATTGCCACACCAAAGCTTTCAGCGTTCAGCCAAGGTATTTTTTGAAAACAACATCTAATCTCATCAAAAGGCATTTCTCCTATGTTCCCAGATGTTTTTACCCTCTTTGCTGCAGTCCTCTCTACCCCAGGAAACAAAGTAAAGTCCTGTATCGGTCCTGGACAGAGAATTTCCCTGGGCCAAGGGTGGTCCTGTAATTCCTTTCTGTCCGAGAAAAAGCTTGGCTTTGTCTGGCCTGACTTCTGTCAGCATTTGAGTGTAACTGGACAGGATGGTGGTAGCCAGAGCCGCCCAGCAGCACCCGTTCTCAGTGATCGGCCCTGTCCTTGTGAAGAGACTGCAAGGCAGTAGGACTGCCTGCTGTGGGACACACGGACAGGGAGACACTCGGGGTCTTGTAGTATGGGATTTAGGACAGGCAGGTGCATAAGGTGAGGAAGTGTCCTTAGAGAGGCTGAATGAGTGGACTCGAGAGCTTGGGAGGGAAGAGGAGTTTGGGGGGACAGCCAAGCAACCCCCAGCAACATGTCCAAAGACCAGCGTGACAGCTGCTCCCTCGAGCGCCGGGCCGGCTGCCCAGAGCCTCTGCGGCTCCTCGCTCTGCAGCCCTGAGGAGTTTCCTGCTGAGCAGAGCTCGGCCTGACAGCAGAGCTGCTGCTGCGCAATGGCTTTGATCCTAACGCGACACTTCCCTGTCAAAAGGGCCCTTTCGGCGGCGGGTGGGTGGCGCACAGCTGTGCGAGCGCTGCTGCGGCTGCGCTGGGAGCAGCAGCTGGAGAGAGGAAGGGATGCCAGAAAACACCCTTCCTCCTTCAGCCTCCACGCCTTACACAAGTGTGCCTTTTGCCCCATAGTTTTACACGCTCCCGAAGATGCCCCTGCATACATGCCCCTTTCAGCTCTCTTCCGTGTTTTGGGAGTGCATCCCTCTGACCCAGGAGACAGCCCAACCCCAGCAGGACTCCAGAACTGGCACAGCCTTCCAAAATCACTGCTCTGAAGCGGTATCTCATTTAAACTCATGCATGCTCAGGTATAGGCAAAAGGGGAATTACCAAATACTTTAATTTGTGCTTTTCCAGATCCCTCCTTTTTTTTTTCCTATGATGGGCCAGTGCAGCCTTCCAGCAAAATTAATGGGCACAGCTGGCTGCCTGGGGAGTGCCAACCTCTGCCACTGCTGGGACTGAGAGGCAGAGAGAGGCCTTCACTGAGAGGCCCCCTTTTCTCTCCAGGTTGTGAAAGAAATTTAAACTTTTCCAACAAGTCACCGTCAAGACAATATTCTTAAATCAATACTGCCCTGGGACTGAGCAAACAAGAGGGAGTTTGTTTGAAACATTTCTGTTCCAGGTTTGGCTTGAATACAGCTTTTTTTATGCATGTGTAAACCCAGACGAAAATTGTGTTTAACAGCGTAGTTCACTGGGAACATGAATACCTTCTTCTGCTCAGAAATTAACCCTAAAAATAAATACCTTGGGAGCAAACTGTGCAAGAGCCTGTGCTATGACACAGCAAGGGGGATCAGTGGCCAAGTATGAGCTTGGTGAGTTTCTTTGAGAAAAACATTTCCAGCCAAAGCAAATGGGGCGATTTCCTCTTTCCTTTAGCTAAATCACTCGTTTGCAACAAAGCAGATAAAGACCTGCAGCATCCCCAGATTTTGGACAGGGATATGAACTTTGGAGCATTTTATATTGCTTACAGCCCTCCTTTAAACTCTTAAGCAACGCCTTGGGGCCAGGAAGGTCACCGGTCCCTGCTGGCTCTTGGGCTAACGGTTACAAACACCTGGGGGACAGGTCACTTTTACCTGCCAGCATGGCCACCCTGCTGGGAACCATCAGGTTTGTTTGCAGAGGTGGTTTGCAGGAGGAAAGTGCACTTTGGGATTACCCAGACCCACTGCTGGGAGCCCTACAGGATGTTGCTCTCTACTTCCTGCCTTGCTGATGGCTCCAATCCTCCCACGGAGTTTAATTTGGTGCATATACCCGTCTGTACCGTGGATCTCCTGTGCTTTTGTCATGTGGAAAAGCTTGAAGATGGCAACTTCCTGGGCTGTAGGTACCTTTCTCAAGAAACACCCTTCTCATGTACTTGCTGGGACAAAGGAATCTGGTAACACTTGGCTAAGGTCTGAATACAAAACTGTGTGAGAAGGTGTCATCACTGAGTGATTGTCTCTGCTGCATTGGCTTGGGACACTCACTGTAGTCCCAGCTTGCCCTTGTTGGGTGTGTGGATTGCCAGCAGCCAGGGATGGGGCGGTACCGTGTGTTCAGCATCCACATTTACTGCATGCTGTCCTCATGGAAAAGGGGCTGAAGAGAAGGAGCACACAAGAATGGGCTGCCTTGTATTTCCTGTGCAATGCCAAAAAACAGCTGAAAGAGCTCATGATTCTGGGCTGATGCTGTGCTTTGCTGCAGTGTCTCTGGGAAAAGCTGAGGCCTGCTGCTTCAGGCACCTCTTCCCAGGCCTGGCTCCTCCACTTTTCCTCCCCTCACCTGGTGCCACCAGCATCATCCTGGCCATGCAGGACAGAAAACCCTGTCAGGGTTCCTTGCTCACCAACAACCCTCTGAGCCACTTGTCCAGTTAGATCCATTTCAGTGCCACTGCACAGATAATATCAGGGGCTGAGGCTTGTTCACAGCTGTGAGCTGCATTCTAGCTTGTGCTCCTTGCAGATGTCTATTATGCTGTCCTTGAGCTGAGAGACTGACAAGGGGAGTGAAGAGCAGCCAGGATTTTACACTCCTGCATACACACAGGCAGAGAATGTGAAAACATCCACCTCCTCTAATTATACACTGTGGTTTCCACTACAGCTTTTATAACTGTGGATGGCATGGCAATGACTGGCGGGAGGTGAAGCTTCCTGAATTCTCTAACTTCTGCCCTTACCTACTACACCCATTTCAAGCTCTCCCAGGTAAAGCAGCTGCAACCAAACAGTGCTGGAGAGAAAGGGGAAGCGGAGAAAAGCTAAAAGTCTCAGGAAACAGAAGTCATTCCCCAGAGCAGATCAACTCCTTTCTGTTCCCTCATCTAGATACATTTAAATGCCTGCCACTTAATTGCATCGTAAAGAATCCCAGCCCTTCCCTGGCAATGGTTGCTGAGAAGGCAGTGTTTCCCTTGATGACACGGGATGGGGAATCAGTGTGGCTATGCCAGAGGAGCCAAGAGCCCTGAGTGGCCACCAAGGGAGGCTTCATTACCTCATGGTCTCTTCTGGCTTCATGTCTGGTGAGCATGGGCAATGAATATTATTATTTCCAAGAAGTGTGTCATCAAAGCATCGTTCTGCCTTTATTCAGATGTCAGAAATAAACCACTGGAGAGTAATGCTAGCTCTAAACAGCTAAAGAAATTGAGGAAATTGTGGTTTGCTCACAGTATTTGGGGTGAGGAAGCAAAACTTCCTTACTGACAGCAGCCAACCCTTCCTTACAACCTGTATAAGGGGGGTGTCACAGCTGCACATCTGCAGCTGCAAACCAGACAGCAACACTGTAGGATCCTGCTCTTCCTGTTGACAGACCAGATGGTCCTGATCCACAGGTCTCAGACCCAGTGCTTTCCCATCACCATGCTCACAAATCCCTGAGACTCATCACAGCATCGGCAGCCTTCAAAGGAATTCAGTTGCATTGCCTCCCAAACAGCACGGTGTTGGGTTTTCTGCAAAAGCAAAGGCAGGGTGTCACCTAAGAGAAATAAGACGCACTAAGATTGGTGTTAGCCAGCAGTGAGAGCGGCAGCTGCCTGTGCAACCTGGGCAGCCATATTCTCTCTTCTCTTTCTTTTTTTTTTTAAGAACTGTAACCATGTCTACACAGATGAATTTCCCAGGCTTTGCCTCCATCCTTGTGAAAAGATATACCTCCCTGTCCCTGAGGGTTTAGGATGATGTGGGGAGAACCCAGAATCTCATCAAGTTCTGCACTGAGCTTTGGGTGCCCCATGTCACAACACCCTCTGCGCTGTAATCTCCACAGAAAGCAATCTGCATGTCCTGTCACGTGCCTGACCATGCAGTAATATTTTCCAGTGTTTGTAGAGAGAATAACTTCCACTACAAGGTACAGGAGAGCAATTTTTGTCTTTTCAACAGTGAAGCTCAGCTCTTAATATCCACCCATACGAAAAAAAGAAAATGTTGCAAATGGGAAATGCAGCCTTTTCCTTCCCTGTCTCAAACTGTCAAAAAAACAGGAACTAGTTTCTGACTGTATGCTTTTAGGAGAAATGAACACCTGAGGGGTCCCTCTCCCAGCATCATTGCTGCTCTGACCTTCCAGGATAGTGCAATAAATACTGAGCTTTCAGCACAGTTGTTATTAAACATAAATATTTCAGCTTTACTCCTGCAATCCCCTTGACAAGGTTTCTGGGGCTTGGCTATCTGCAGGCCCAGGTGAACCTAAAAAGGAAGAGGTGAGGAGAAGAGCTGGTGCAAGTGGGGCAGCAGCCTGGGGATGTGCCCTAAAACCAGTGCCCAGATCCATCCTCTGAGACGCTGTGGAGGGGGGATGCTGCCCCAACAGCTCCACAGAGTGTGTAGAGGATTCAGGGGGAACTGTAGCACACAAAAGAACAAAATTTATTCATCCCAGGTTGGCTGCTGGTGGCAGGGCATGGATAGGAAGGGGGATCAGGCTCTGGGAGGTACTGAGCTGTTTGCTTGGAAGGTCAGTTGGTACTACTCTTCTTGTTCCAGAGATCAGGCAAAGCCAAAAGCAAATATCTCCATTCAGCATTTGCAGGAAGAACTGGAGACTTATTTCTTGTATGATTTGAAGGGGATTATTTTCCTGCAGCTGTAAACCAGAGTGAGATTATGGAGACCATGGGGTTACAGGTCATTTTATCCATTCCTGTTTCCTCCATACCGCATGAGCCTTTCTGCCACCCTGACACACAGAGCTGTAAAATGGAAATTCAATAATTCTGTAATAAAAGGCACTTATGTAAAAACCCCAAAATGTAAACCCAATCACTGAAAGAAACCATCTAGATCTGTCTCTTACTTGCTGCAGGTTTTCTAGGAATAACAGCTTTAGCACTATGGCAAGTACATTTCCTCCTCTCTGCTCAGATTCAGCCTCTGGTTTGATTCCATGAACACCACAGGTTGTGAGGAGATTGACAGGTGTGGGCTCAACTTTTGCAGATTAACAAAAGAACAATTCTGAACATTCAGAGGGAAATTCTCCATTTCAGCTATTGCAGTGCTGCCTCCTGATCTCTGCAGAGCTGTTCCACAGACGAGCTTTGAACATCAAATATTTCCTCATCAACCCCAAGGGCCGCCTTACCTCTCCCCAGCTCCCAGGCTTGGAGCTACTCCTGCTGTGACTGAAGTCACAGGGGAAAACTAAAGGGGTGACAAGTCTCGAGGAGTACCAGTGGGTCGGTAAAGCAGTCTGGAACAGAGAAGGATAAAGCTGGTCAGGGCTCTGGACCATCACAGCTTACTGAAGCTCTACCAGGGTAAAATGTAACTCAGCTTGCGGAGAGGCAAATTCATCTCCCATGGAGTTTGCTGGGGGTTGTCCCACAGGCTCCAGGATCCCCAGCCCAACTTGTGGATCCAGGTCCTCCCCATGGGCACTAGAGCCCAGACCTGCCTGCATACTTCTGCCCGTGGAGGCTGGCGCAGCTCAGCCACCTGCCTGCAGGATGTCATCCACAGCCCCGCTCCCTTCGGCAGCCAGTGGTGGGTCAGCAAGGACTGTGACTTTCTCAAGCCACCTATGGCAGGGGTCATCTGTCTGCTGTATCATGGTAAGAGGCTGGGAAGGAAGGAATGAAGGCGGTGTTCTGGGATGGAGATGGCATGTAGGCAATAGATGACGCAAAGCCAGAGGAAGCCAGTACTCAAAGAACAGTTTTTTCGGAGGCATCTTGGTTTCATTCCTTCTTTCTTTTAGATATACATGGAAGTTGGGACTTCATGCTTTTAAACTGACTTTTAAGGCTATGTTTGGATTTTCATTCTTCTCACTAAAGAACCTGTGCTGCAGCCCTGAGGCACATTTTGGCACAAGTGCTGCCCAGCTCGGCAGCATTCTCCTGCCGAGGTCACATCCCTTATTTGCCCAGGGAAGCAGAGACAGGCAGCAACCGCCCCGGCAGAGCCCAGCTGCCAGACCTGCAGGAAGGGAGGGGCAGGATCTGCATCTCAGCTGACACTGATGGGGTGAAGGAGGAGGCTGTGTCAGGCACCGCCTGAAGGCAGTGGCTTGGGGCACAGGAGAGTTGAAGAGAGGATTAGAGCTGAAAAGGTACAGGAGAAATAGGCATGGTACTGGGTAGAGAAAAAACGTTAGGGGAAAGCAGGTAGTGTTGAGGGAGACCAGTTTTGAGAGGCAGGGTAGTTACCTCCTTCCACCATCCGTTTACTTGTGATTTTCTTAGGAGTGTGTCACAATGCCACTGTCCCCTTCCTCCACTGCTCAAACGCTCCTGCTGAGCCTGAAAACAAACCAAAACCCCTGCAGCTTGGCTTGGCTGGCATCACTGTGCTGCCCACGCTGCAGCAGCTGATGGGAGGGTGGAAGCTGAGCACCCTGCCAGCTCCACTTCTCACTGCTGGTACGGTTTACCTCAGTCACACATCTGCCCCTACCATTCCAATGAATGTCGTAGTAAAATGGCAAGTCCTCACTAGTAAATGAAACTTGTAAATTTTAACATATTTTTGAAGTTACTGTACCTTGTCTGTACATATAATTTTTAATTATTTGTAGGAATAATTTGTTTGGTATCTAACTTGGCAAAAACCAACCATCTCGTTCCATTAGTTTTGGCTATCCAAAACCATACCTTCTATCATTACACTGACTGGAAAACCCATTTCTCACACTTGTTCTGACAGAGCTTCTCTGGAGTGTAGAGCCAGCAGCAGCCTCTGGCCCTACTCTCATGTGCATGGAAGGAGAAACATGTTGTAGGTTTGGGTCAACTCAATTAACAAGTGGACAAAACCCCATCTCCAATCTTTGACTTTTTTTTTATTGCTCAGAGAAACAGACAGGAGAGACTGAAATGCCATGTGGGCAAACAGAACATTTAGAAACCTGAAAGACACTCATGACATGAACAACACACTGTAGATGCATATTAATTTAAAAAACCCACAAAGATTAAGCTGGAAATACAATCACAAGAGATATTTCTTGAACAAATATCAAGCTTGATATTTCCTGAACAAATATCAAGGAATAGGGGAACAAAGCTCAGTCAACCCGTTCCAAGTGTTCACTGGACAGTAAGAGTGCAGAAAAGCTTCTATGAATTCCTGGAGCTTTTGACTCCTGTAATTATTTCCTAAATCATCTAGAGTGCCTATGTTAGCTATATTAACATTTTAGACAAATGATTTGGAAAAATAAAACAGAATAGTGTGTACACTGAGGGGAAAGAGAGGGCCAAGTGACTGAACTGTTTTGACAGGATGTTTTTAGATTAATTTATCATTTATCTGTAAGAAGAGTTGCTTTTAGCAGTAGTTCTTGCAAAATGCAAGGTCATTAAAGCTTTCACGTGCCCTTCTGTGAAGCAGATAATTAAAGGCGTATCTAAAGCAAACTCAAAGTATGAGTTTGGTACGGACAGGTGTACCTGGTTAGCACAAGCATTGAGAGCAGAGTACAGAATGAGAGCCCACATGCTGAAATGTCTCCATTTCTGCTGGTACTGAACTGATAAAAACTGAACTAATTAAAACCACACATGATGACATGATCTACAGATGGCATGACCACATCTTCATTCTGCTTTCAGACATTCTCTGATTCACTCAAGTTAGGTAACTTAGTTAGGTAAGTTATTCTGACTGCAGTTGGTCATAAATCTGACCACTCTGGAGAAGGTATGGTTGAGGTGTGGTTCTGTTCCCTGGAAAAACTTCATGATCATGAACGCATCATCAGAATTCACAGAGAACAAGCCTGTGCCTGTGACCACTGCCAGTGATGCACAGTTCTATTCACAGTGCTACCGGTCTGAAGTAGCACTGAAGACCAGTATTAGGGCGCTTCATCAGGGTCACCTTCGCTCATTAATGGACCTCAGCAACTCCCTACACCCCTTTAGTCACATCTGTTAGCTTGAGTAAATACGGTCACATGACAAAGATTTTACTTCCTCTTGTTCACTGACTTTGCAGTAGAACTTATAACAACTAATGTTTAGTGAAGCCATGCAAAGATATCCATCAAAGAAATACATGGACACCAGGTGAGGCTAACTTTGCCCTGTGAATGTCCTGCTGCAGACTCTTCTTCAGATGGCTCCTTAGCTTAATTTACAGTTTTGGCTCTCAGTAGATCACTGACAAGAAACCTCACAACTAATGAGGTCATACAGTCATGGTTCCCAGTGGAAATATGGATTTTTGGCTGTTTAAAGAGATCCAGAACCTAATGGACACTTTAATTACTACGTTCACCATAAATGCAACAACCTTATTTTTATTTATCTTGGACACTTCACTCCATTAGAAGTTTTGTATTCACACCTTTTCTGAGGCATAGTGTGCACCAACAAACTAAGAATTGTGTCCATAAGCAGACAAAAGCATGACATGAAAATGCCCATGCTAAACTGTACATTAATAAATGGTTGTCCCACTGCAAATCAACTTTTCAGTTATCTCTCTGGTCACAGCATTACTGGCAGGCACATTCTATCAGTCAATAGCAACTGTATTGGACTAGGAAGTGACACAGGCTTTGCAACACCAAAAGCAAATGCAGCAGAGCAATAGCGACTCTGAGATTTATGTCCATGTTACTCTATGTTTAATATGATATGACATGGTACCAATATGAGAACATGTTCCTCTTTATGAAGCCAAAAACCATCTGAAATGCAATGCTGCTTCAACTCAGATAAGCATGTCTGCACTGGAAATCTGCTGAATTCAACTAATCATGCTCAGTCTCTGTTTCAGAATAAACATGAGATGATGTTGACTTACATTTTTCTGGTGTTTTTGCTCATGTAAGTCCCTTGCTGAACCATCTAAAGACAAGTAACAGCTATACACCCAGCAAACACTCTTCACGTTTAACCATTTACTGAAAAAACATTAAGTATAAAAAGGTAGGGAGACTTTTCAGTAATAAAAATGGGAGGTAGACATCTCAGTTTAAGGTGATTTGAAGGCCATTAATAATGTCCCTTAACACTTAGCAAGTGGCACTTGAGTAATTATTAACTTGTCTAAATTCCAAAAATATGATGATGGTAAAATGATTATGGTCTCTGTTATATCTAAAGATAATAAAGTCAGAAAATTAAGAGACCAAAGGTACACGAGCACCTGTGAAAACAATTCTAAAAAGATTTTTAAAAACTGCTTCAATTTCACTCGTGTGGAAAAAGTGAACAGAATAACTACTGTTGTTTCCCTGAACATCTTATATCACATGACAGAAGATCAGGAACAAATCCCAAACACTGATGACCATCTCCTCTGCTCTATCATAGCCTCTTTTTCTACATCACTGTAACACCACTGTACCTCAAACACATGGGATGTCATGTGTAGGCCACCCCCAAGAAAAACAATGATAAACTCCAAGAGAAGAGAGAGAATTATACGATACTGTATGACACAAGAAAGAAAAGTTAAAATTTCAAGTTGGAGTCGCTGCAAATAAGCGATCTTTCCTCCTGAAATACTAACTTAATTCAGAACAAATCCTGTGCTGTGTAATACTCGACATGTATTTGCTAAACATTACACCTCAAAATAACTTAAAAAAAGAGAAAAAATACTTAAGGTATTTTCAGAGAACTTCAGAGTTGGCAACCTCTCCTGTCAATCAGATGCTCAAATTGTTGCCTCAAAGTCAGTGGTCCATATATTATCAAAAGCCATAAAATAATTTTTATCTTATTCTAATAATAACAACAGTAAGTTTACTTCTGTCTTATTTGCATGTACCTTTCTTTTTAAAGGCCTATGGCTTAGTGTTCACAAATTTAAAAAAAAACCCCTATAAATACAGAAAAATAAAGCTTAATAGCACACAATATAAAAAATGACAAGTTTCAAACGCATTACATTGTTATTGTTGAAAAGTGCACTACAATTAATCTGCAGGTCAGAGATGTGTTGATCATGTTTATATTTTCCATGATTAAATCCTTAATAGTTTTTCATCTTCTTAATTAAATGAGAAATCTTTGATCCACCAAGGTTTTGGATGCCAAATTCTTCTGCCCAAGTGTATTACGAATAAACCTAAATATCTAAAAACAGTTTAGAAAACATGTATTAATGAAGAATACTTACACCAGTATGTTTCAGTATCTAACATAAAACAGTAACTTCAGATTATCTTTAAATTGTGAATAATATGAACGTATTAGGTGCTTAACTTCCTTTAGCATTTTTAAAACAGTTTCCACTACCTTTCCACCCTAAATTACGATAGAATTATGTGTGATTAATTTTAACAGATATTTGTGTTTTCTACTAAAAATTATTTGTAACCTCTTCATTCAGGATCACCATGTGAATGAAATTAATTTCTCACAAGACTATTTGACAAAATAAATAAAAAACCTATTTTATAAGTTCTCAGTATCATCTTCTGTCACTGCATACTGCTAACTCACTGCCTTTATTATCTAGTTAACTATTTAAATGGCCATACTGACTCCCATTTAAAAAATATTACTTTGTTCTTAAATTGAAATTTACCTCTTGTTGCAAGTATGTTAGAATAGCTGCTAAAACAAAACTTTGGGAAGCTAAATCCACAACGGAGAAAAACAGGATATCAAAGATGAGCAGTGTTGTTTCATTGCCATAATAGAGAACATCACTGAAAGAGTGTCCTTCATCTATGGAAAGAGAATATATTTTTTTAGATTATGATTTTTAAGTTGCAAGTTTGTGGAGTTCATCAGTCCATGCTGAGAAAGCTGGTAAGAAAAAGGAAAATCAGAGCAATTTATGGCATTCTATGGCAACATAGAGATAGTCCTGTCGTTCTGTTGAAAAATAATACAAACTTTTCACTTATAAAATGGCATTATATTGATGAACTCAATAGGTAAAACTCATGTGTCACACACAACTCTATTTACTCCTGAAATCTCAATCAGATTATTTTAAAAAGTTGTTTTAAACCAAGAAGCAGATGTAACTTCCTTGTCACTGAAATTTTTAGTAACTATTAGCTCTGGCCCTAACTAAACAAGATCATAAAAACATATGCTTAATGCCTTTTTATGGAGGAGGTTCAGAGTTTAGCATTATTTTTGTTTCATGGTTAACAGTGCCCCAGAAAATGGGTCTTTTAAGGTGGAAGTACCTTTTTCATAGCCAAAGTACTCTAGACTATTTATCTACTTCTTTATTTTATCAAAAAGCACCACTTTTAAAAGAGAAAAGAACATGTAAACAATTACAGGAAACCTATTCTTTTCCCTCTTCCTACTTTTTCAAAAAATGTCCAATACAAGTTTGATTGGAAACAGTGTATTTAGATATTAAATAGTGTATTTCAGTGCCATGAAATCCTGATTTATATCTAAACTTCTGGGAACCATGGCAGTCTAGACTATCAAACAATGTATTTCAATCAATGCTTATGATTATGAACTTCATAAACACGTGCACATCTGTATATCCTTTCAGCTGCCTTAAATAAAAAACATCACAGTCAAATGGCAAATTATAAATAGGATTTCTGTAACCCAAAGAACTTCTCTTAAATACCTCCCTCAATGACAAGCAGTCAATGAAAGATCCTTCCTGCTGTAAAGTCCATTGTAGATTGTAAATCCTGGGAAAGAAATCTACAGTTTGTATCTACAAACCTGGATACTTAAAATAGTACAAACACCCCACATCTTTTTACCATTATAAAAAATACTTTTGTCTATTGGTTCCATGAACTCCATTCCAAGAAGTCGTTCAAGCAGCAACTTATCTTTAACAATATAATCCATTTCTTTGTGAACCTGTAAGAAAAGGAAAAACAACACTTCTTGTTTTATGATTTCAAAATTGCTACAAAGTGAAGTACAGCTACTTAGACCTTTTTGAATGAAACAAAACCCACTGGTCTATTCCAAGACAAAAATAAGTACATAACAAAAAAGGATTTGTCATTTTTAAGTGCAGTCTGCACTGCTGGACAGCATTCCAATTTTTTTTTTTTTTTTAATGAAGCACTGTTCTGGTTGCCATAGAATCTTTAACAACAAATCTTAAAGCATATTTGCTTAAAGAGGAATTACAGTCCTTTAGATTTACAATTTTTAGTCTCTACTTAGAATAAGTATATTTTCCTTAATATAGTAATGTCAACATACATACATGATCAATAAAAGAACTGAGAAACTTGTTCATGGCGTTGTAGGCCCTTGTGCTTTGTTCGAAAGTATTTGCAGATGAGTCCAAAAGCCTGGCAGGACCACGTTTCTGAAACAGAGCAAGACCAAGACTTCAGCATAAAAATTTTGTATTTTAAATAACATTTAAAGAATACCAGTATCTCACTTACTCTTGTTAAGGTTTCATGAATCCAGTCATAGTGCAGTCGCATTTTTCTTGAAATGGAAATCTGAAATGTCTGGCCATCTGTGTTTGGTAACAAACCTCTCTGACTACACAGATTTTCCTATACAATTAAGACAATTGGAAATTAACATTACTAATGTCATTCATAGACCCAAAAATAGTCAAAAAGCTTTTCATTCCCTCTCTTTCATGTATACATAATACTCAGTATCTCTAAATATTTGAATCTACTGCACTCTTGTTCTATTGCAGCAAGATTCCCATAGGACATGAAATCCTGACCCCTGCTGTCACAAAGTCATATTTGTCTTTTCACCTGTATTCGGTTCATTACCTTCTAATAATACATATTCTGATATTCATTCTGAAGGCCTTTCTTTTAGGTCTATAATTTCTTCTATACTTGTCTCGCTTTTTTTGTTTCTTTGTTTTGGATTCCTGACTTTTTCCATATGTTTTTCAGGTCACATTTAATAAATCTTAGAAACCCCAAGAAAATAAAATATTCGACATCTTCATAGGGAAAACCCCCTGCTTTTCCCAAAATCATATGAAAATAAGAAATTAGGAAAAAAATTGTAGGAACACACAAGTCAAAAACATTATTAATAAGATTCCTCTATATTTCAGTGTTTGAGATTTCATTTTAACATGGTTATGGTTTTTTTCTGTCCACTTAACATTGAAATAGCAATATCCTTATTTAAGGTACTTTCTTAGTTGTCCCTAAAAAGATACAAGATGTCATGAAATTTAGTGCAGTTTCTGATCTTGTATTAGACATTTTATATTTGCCTGATCTTGAAGCAAAGATACAACATACGACAAACTAGAAAAAATACTGATGCAAATTAATTTCTATAAAGAATGGGTTGTATCACCATAGTGGAAGAGATGGAATAAAAGAATTGATTGGAAGATTACAAGTTTCTGTATTAGTTTTTCAGATCTGTCTCTTTACGAAAGCTTTTTGGTATGCATCTTTTTGAATGTGGAGGTGACCTTATGAGAAGGTTAAATATTGAAAAGAAGGTTCTTAAATACATGAAAGAAACTTTTTAGAGAAACAGGATTTTTATATCCTTGAAATCTGAAGAAGTAACAAGAAAAAATTGTGAAGAAAAAGAAAGATGAAGAGCTAGTTAAAAGAACTACTGAGTGATATATTTACATACCAACAGCTGCTATCTTTAAGTAACATGGCTCAATGCAGTGCACAATTGCAGATCCACAATGCAAAGGTTCGGGGTCTTTATATTAAAAAAATAATTAAGCGGGTATAAACTTGAATACTTTTACTTACTGCTTCTCTCTTCAGGTTCATATTCATTTCTTCCATATTGGTATCTGCATGTCCATGCACTGAGCGACCATGGATATAATGACCAAAGCAGTTGTGTGACAAGAGAAACACTGAAATCTAAAAGATGGGGAAGAGAAGAACACTTTAATCAACAATTATCACTTTACTTTTGATCTTCTGAATTCACAGTGAAGATCAGTCAAACCAGCCAGCCCTGCTACAAATACAAGGTAGGCAGGTACCAAAATAAATATGGGAGAAAAATATTTAGCAACTCTTTTACTAATTAGTTTTATCTATATGTAACTAGAAACACATACCAGCTTCAAGTTTAGTATATCAACAGCAAGAATCACTGCTTAATTCCATTGAGCTAAGAAATTAAAGCTATTAGATTTTATTTTGATTCAAAGGTTATTTCTGTGCTACATAATATAGAGGCATGATTCCAGCTGAAATCCTAAAAGACTGTATTTAACAGAACTTAATTCAGTATGATACTATGCTTATTATTCAGTCTGATACAATCTTATATCACATAAACTCCAAAAGTAACTCTCTCTACAACCCAGGTACTACATGGGTATTTCACAGAAGAGGAATAACCAAGGTTGGAAAGACTGATAAAAGAGGTGACTTGGTATTTTTAAGAAGTTCTGGAGAAATGAGGTAATCCAATCTGTTCTGACTGCACTCTTCTTTGGTTAAAAGGGAATTCCTGCAGTACAAAGCTTCAAGACCCATATGTAAGGAAGAGAAAGGGAAGTAGTTCACATGTGAGTAAACAAAAATGCATGCAAAAGGTGATAACTGTTACGAAGGACAAAATGTAGTTCAGCAGTTGAGGGACAAACACAAGACAGGAGCAGAAACTGAACACAAGTGTATTAAATTAAAACCAAGACAACCTGCAAGTCAGAAGGACTAAAACACAAACCAATATATAGAATGGCAGCAAATGCTTCCACACCTAATTTCTGTTATAGCTTGTTATTTTTGAATTCTATATCAGCACATGCAACCAATTTAAATACAAAAAAGAAGAACAACCCCTAAAAATCAGAGGTCTAAAAGAACATATTGATACCTATGCTTCTGGAATATTTTTCCAATTAAAATGTAACTGAAATCTTGCAGAGTTCACCAATAAAATGAGCTGAAAGAAACATCAGCTTTGGCTGTTAGCTACTAATCTAAATTAAATGAATAAATATTATTTAATATTCTTAAAACTATCTTATGTACTATTCTATTTAAAATGCCACTATACAAATGAGACTAGGAAATACTTACATTGCTCACACAACACAAATCAACAAATTGGCTTATCTTATCTTCAACAAATCTTTCGTAAAACACAGCAAAAAATATAACCTGAAATAAATCAAACAAATTTTCTTTTATTAGCTCATCAGATTTGACATTATTAAGAAATTAATTTCACCACTTAACACGTACAAATAATAGACTTCTGTAGTGGCCACTATTGCATTGGACTTAATGAAACAGGACTGACATACTACTTCCTTTAAGAAGTAAAGTTGTAGCAAGAACTGAATGATTTTCATTTGATGAAAATGAAAATTTTCATTTCATGAAAATCAATGAATGATTTTAATTTTGAACTTGTTAGATACTTCAAAGTTGTTTAAAATAAAACAAAGCATCTGCATAAATTCACATCTTCAAGAGGATTAAAATTCTGATTTCAAACTGAGATGTCTCATCTCTCAGAAGATTAATTTTGAGTCCTAAAGGTGTACTATGCTAAAACAACTAAACGTAACAGTTAAGAACATACCCAATGCTATGATAAGCAGTTTGGACAGCCTAATGATCTATTCTAGCTTCCAAGAACCAGCCTGAAAATGATAATTCAGGATATCATGCGTTTCACATACTTGTAAGATGGCAATGGCTACCCAGAGTGCAGCAGACACACCAAATCTTAAAATGCGGCTCCAAGGAGCTACATAGCTCTCACTGCTTCTTGTAAGACTGGAAGAAGCATCCATTAAAGCCAGGTTTGAAAATCCCACCACCTGAAGAGATAAGAAGGTCAATATAACAACAGGAGACAATGAATAGTATTAATTAGGATCCTGTTGTTTCCACCATAACAGGAAGTAAGAAAAAATAATGAAAAATGGACCTGGGAGTAGTAGCATGCTCACTATAACAGAGCTCAATTGTGTGATCCAGTGTTGTTACTGAGAAATATAATTAAAACATAACCTGTACATATATGGGTTGATACAGAAATTAAAAAACATGCAGCTAAATCTCACAGAAAGACAATATCGCTTTTTACTGAAAAACTCCAAAAGATTCTACTGCTGTATTGCATAAGGATATAATTTCAGCCAAATTTCAGCTCTTTGGTCCTATATATTCCAGTGTTAAAGCAAATTATGAATGTATTTTGCAACTCTTAAAAGACTGATTTTTTTGTTTTTATTGAATAGAAATATATTCTCCTCCACCATCTGTATGGTTGAATCTATTTTAAACAAAAAATCTAGAAAAAGTTCAAAAATAAAAAAGATGAGAGGAACACTATGTGTTGAAACACTTAAGAAGTGAAAAATTAGTGAAAATCTTTCAGAACAGAAGCTGCACCAAAATATACTTGTGGTGGGTTGACCATTTCCTCATGTCCTAGTGCTTATTACTTGGAAGAAGAGACACCCACCTCACTACACCCTCCTTTCAGGTAGCTGTGGAGTGCAGTAAGAACAGGTGCTCTCTTTTCTCCCATTCCTCTCATGTAACATGGCACTTAGTTGGTCCTGGACAGTATTTACCAACAGCAAAAATGCTCACGTAGTGAATGAGGAAAGTTTCGAGACTTTCACTACTTAATTTAATTGAAAAATTTAAAGACGGACTATAAAACTGAATAAAAGCATTAAAATATGTATAGGAACCTCAGAAAGACAACTATATGCTACACAATTTAAGAATACTTCCCAAGACAGAAAAAATTACTTAAGTACAAAAGAAACAAGTCAAAACATTTTTTGAAAGCTAAAGCACAGTTTCTCGCATATCCTGAAGCTGTAACTGAAGGCATACTGCCATCAGGAACAGAAGTGGCACATTTTATTTCCTGCATTATAAAAGGGCACTGCAGCAAATTAGCAGGAAGGAAGCTCAGTTCAGGCAAATATGAAATCAGAAATAAAGCAGTCAACTGTGGCAGGAGTGGGCTAGTAGGCAAATAAAGAATTGAGTGTGTACACAGATTTATCAGTCTCTTAAGCCCTTTAAGGCAACTCATTACCTTAAAAGAAACCCCAAACAAAACTAACAAAGGTCTCTAAGGTATTTAAAGGTTGGATTTTTTTTAAAGTCTTCCTTAATGAATTATTGCAATGACCTGTAAAATAATTAATTATTTTACATGACTCCAAGTGAATTTAAAGGTGATTCACTATTACCACACAGAATGCAAGAATGAAAAATCAGACCCTTATGTTACACTCCGGTTATGAATTATAAATAATAATAATAGTAATATTACCTCCAGAAAAAAAAGAACTGCAAGCACTTGAAAGAGAGGATTTATTTTCCTCACTGTCTGAATTTCATTCCATTCATTTGCTATAAAGTATGTCCTCCATATGCTCACAGGCGCAGCTGCACTTTTAATAACACCTTCACCTAAAAAGGGTACATACAGTAAAGCTCTAAAATTAAATATGAGAGTAACATCTGAATTTCACCAAAGCTGCTTATACAAACAAACATAGTTTGAGTTACCTTCAACTGCTTTAAGAACTTTGCCCTTAGGTCTTTCCCAGTCAATAAAGAAAATATCAATAGTAAGTTGTGAAACCAGCAAGTGTAAAAATTGCAGAGCCTAAGAGAGAAAATGGAGAAACACAAGAAGTAAGGACAGAAACAGCATCTACACAATGATGAAGGAATAGTCATTGCATAGATTATTCATTAAACATAAGAAGCAATATCTTGACTATACATGAGACTGCAACTTTATTACCAACTTTTGATAAGTTTTTTGTTTGTTTAAAAGCTTGGAATAATGGTAAGTCATATGATGATGTCCAAAATTATGAAGAAAATACAGCAAAGTAACAAATTAAAAAACTGACTAAGTATTTCCCCATAACATACTAACCTGCAGTACGAATTCCAACTCAATATAATACCCATAACTCATACAATTGTATGTGCCATGAGGACAGAACAGTGATCTCAGAATTCTACATATTTGAACATAATTATTCAAATCTGTCTTCTTTCTAATCAGGAACTCACAGCACTTACATTCTGCTTTAAATGAAAGTACTCGCTTTCTTGATATGATGCTGTTTTATTTGGGTTTCTTTATACCTTTATCCTTGAAAGAATGATTTTTCAGTCTTTCTTTTGTAACCTTCTTGAGACATTTATTTTCTTATAAGGACTCCACAAAACAAACTTCTATGGAAAAATGACTTAATTCTTAGAAGAACATAACTATTAGGACATAACATCTACCCACTAATAACCGTACAAGATACTTAAAAACAAGCCTACTGAAAATACGCAGAAGCATGTTGACATGTATTTTACGGTGAGAAAAAAATTATTTACCTTTAAACTAAACGCACATGCTATGTATGTAACAAAATCTTCTTCTTGAGATGGAAGAGGTAAAAGGACAGATACAAACTGCTGAGCCTATAATCGAGAAGTTACATTGAAACAGTACACCCGGCATACGTGACAACATAATAAATGCTTAAGTGTAAATAAGCTTTTCCAAAAAAAAGATCAATATTTAATGTGCAATCATTTTGAATGTGTAAAATATTTTAAGTGACTATTAAGCAGACTGCAAGTACAATGAATCCTAAGAAAAAGAAACAGGTGAACACAAAATTTAAGCACACAAACCAGAATATTATATAGAACTTGCCTCAAGAGTCTGACAAGAAAAAAAAAAAGAAAAAAGAAAATTAATGTTAATGTAAAAATATATTAATATTACTAAGTTTTCATATATCCAAATCTGGAAAAACACTTACTTTGAAGAATACAAGCCAATAAATCCCTGTGCCGACTGTGACGATAAAGAAAACATTGGAAAGATCTCCAGCATAGAAGAGTAAGAACTTGAAAACTGTCTGTAATTAGAAAAACATGCTGTAGACATCTCTAAAGCTAATTAAGTAATGCATATGTTCATAATGCATTCATATAAAATGTTATGCAACTCACACAGGAAACTCTAGTACTGAAAAGTAGCGCTGAACAAAAGTTTTCCACTGTGGTTATATATTTATGGTATATTCACTAGCTGAAACTACTACATGCTGGTCTTTGATCAAAGAAGAATTAATCTGAACACTAAGTCCACTCAACTGATCAGAATACCTTTCTGATCAGTTCTCTGTAAATACCTTTACTTTTAGAGCAGCATTACCTGAATGACAATACCAGAAAGAAAAAGAATGCAAAAACCTACTTTCTCAAGTAAGCCTAACTCTGGAGCACAGTTCTATGCAGCCAGGCTAGAAATTATTTCAGTTACCTTAAGAAAACAAATAATTCTAATCACAGGGAACAATGGCAAAGAGAGGAAAAGATGTCCCATCTCAGTTTGCCAACTGTTCACACCTGCAAGTCAATTATGGAGCTTCCTGTCCGCCTCTTCCAGCCTGCAGTCTTGAGAAGGGACCATAACACTGCCAGTCCACCCAACACACCCAACGCAATCTGAAAGTAACAAAAAATTATTTGCAGTTAATTTAAAAAAGACAAAAATTAGCAGTAAATCATTATATCAACAAATTAAAGGGAATTACAACTTACATCAGTCTGAATCTGAGCCTCTGACTGATTCATCTCATAGCTGACTGAGAAAGAAACCTGAATATTAAAATACAAAAAGTAAATATGCATAGAAATTCTGAAGTGCTACAACCATTACAGACAGTGGTAGCTTTCACAGTTTTAGTTAGTGGGAATTCCTATCTAGGGCTACTATACAAGTACCGCATACATTTTTTTTTACTGCATATGACCTGGTGTGTGCCGGTGCCAGGTTTAGTGCTGGCATGTGCTCTGCTACTCTTAGTGCAGATTTTACCAGCAGTAATGGTGGGGATGGGTGCCAGCCATCTGAAAGTTACCAGCTACACCTATGTGGAATTCTTTCAAATGTGCATGATTTTTTTCCTTCTGAAAGGAGACACTTAATGTTTGATACTTCCCCTTTTATCAGTGATTAAAGGTAACCTTGATGTAATTATACCAATATGCAAAATCATATGGTAACCTTGCACAGCTCAGATATCGGGTTTTTTTCAGCTTGAATGAAATAAAAAATGTCGCGCAGCATCAAAATTCTTCCCTCTAGCTTAAATTTAAGCTAAGACCTCTTTTGACTTTGGTCTGAAAGATTTGTACATGGAAGTGAAAATGTTTGGCTTGGTTTTATAATATTCTGGCCTGAGTCTTTGTCATTGCACAGCTAAATTTAACACAAGTATGATAATAAATAGTATTTTTAATTAAGTTTAAAAGAAGTATCACCCCCCTGCCCCCCAAAACAATCCCTCCTTCCCTACACCTTGTGTTCCCCAAACATTTGTTCCTGTCAGACCTCCTTCTATCACTGCACTTGCACTTAAGTCTAAATATCCTCAGTTACTAGAAGCTCAGCGTTTACAGAAACTGGTAACGAAATTCAGTGTATCTCTTTAGTTGCATAAAATTTGTTAAATGCAACAAGACATCCAAAACTGACTATACCCAAATAGATCTCACATAAATGTAAGGATGAAATCATACGACAGAAAATTGAGGAACTGAAAACAATTGTTCCTACCACCACTATTTGAATGAATTACTTTCTAGATACAGTGCTGTCTCAGCAGTTAAATACGGATATCACTTAGGCATGCAAAAACTGTCTTGATTTTTCTATCTTTGTAATTCTCCTACTCTCATGCAGCTAATATGGAACTCAAGGAATGCTTCTAGCACCACAAACTTCTTCTAGCCAGATGTCTATTTGTAGTGAAAGTCTGAACTGTTGAAGGTTTACAAGCAGAAAATGCTAATATAAGGGGGTTTTTAATAGCTGAATGATTATTCTACTATTCTAAGATCAACGTTTTTACTTTTTAAAGCAGTGTGATCTAACACACAAACAAGGCAGAAGAATGAGACATCTGAGCTTCTGCCCATGAAGGCAGGCAAAAGGGCAAGTAGGAAATGCCCCTTCTGCATCTGCTACAGCAGAATTTGGTGGTTTTCAGTACAGAAAGACAAAACACTAAAAGATGTTTTAAATATATTACCAATATTTTAACCTAAACTACAGATGACCTGAAATGTTTGTCATAACAACTTCCTCTTAATGCATTGTTTTATATAAAAATACTAATTCCTTGCATAAATTGCTTGCAGTGCTTTAGAGAGTCCTTTATCTGTTATTTTCGTCTTATTTTGTGTGTATGATTTTATTTGAATTGTAGCCTAATTTAGCATTATAAAACCAACTTCAAATTCTAAGTATTTTAAGTTAAAAAAGACTGAAGATAAATTGAAAAGAGAATTTGTTTTAAAAGGTTTTTAAAACTGATTTGTTTTAAAACGTTTTAGTGAAAACTCCTAACTTCAAAACTGATCAGAACTAGAAACTGCTGATTAGGTTTTTATAACCCGCTGCCAAAACCTGTAATTCCAACAGAACTAAAAGTATAATTAAGGCAGCATAAAGATCTCACCATCACACTCTGGGTTTCAGGGTTTTGGATAAGCACATCTGTGTAAGCGACAGTAATTAGAGGAGGGTAGATGGTTCCTCTCTGTGTATGGGATACCAGACGAATACTGCAGAAATACAGAGTATGATTTTTAAAACAAAAAAATGGATGTGTGCTTGGAAAGCAACCATTGAAACTTGTACTTACAAGAAAATACTAAATGAACAGAACAACCTGATCAATAAAATGTGAATTTCTAACCCAATGACATGGCACTTCATATTTTAAAAGCCACTGCAGTGTACAAAGGCATGTACACCAATATATAAAAAGAAAAACATGGGAAGGATTGTTTACTTGTAAGAAAATACCTGCATCAATCTTTACCTGTCTGCATCTCACAGGAGGACATCACATAAAAAAGGAGAAAAAAATTTTCTTCCAAAATATATTCCAGTTGAGATAAGTAATCAGTATTGACCCTAACAGGTAGTCTCACAATTTCAGTTAAATGACCACAAGCCTATTCTGGATTGTATAACAGAATAGGCAACAGATTGTAAAAATACTGCAAAAAAGAATATGGAGTATGAAATAACACCCTTGTATAGTCAGCAACACACACACTGAAAAAGAATTAAGAGAGGAGTTTTTAGGTCTTTCCAGACAAAACCTGTTTTTAAGAGGTGATTGAACACCTGCTAAATTGCATTATGCAAACATGGTCTGATCCTTGTATTTGGAAGGGAATCACGGTGATTTTAACTCCCACAACTCAATGTTGTTTTCTTTCACTCATCGGAAGAACCTATGGAAATTCATGCCATTTCTAAATATGCAATGGAAAAAGCAGCACATATTACATATTAGACATATTAGAAAATACATAATAAACCAACTTTAAGACAATAAAATGCACAACATTGACTGTACAACACTGGCTTTATTTTCTATGTACTATATATTATATGAGTTAATCACCTTATTGTTATTTTGCTAGCAATCCGAATTACCCTTGGTGGTTTTCCCAAGTCATTCTCTTTTCCACTAAGTGCATCCACCAAAAAAAATCGACGAGTCAAAAGCCAGTTGTTCACATTACTGCCTACGAAAAAATATAAGTTTCGCACACATTATTCAACCCGCAAAAAGAATGAAACGTATTACAAACAACACATATGATTTTTTTCAACTTATACAAATACATAATGAAATATGATTATTCTATTTGTGCATACTACTGATTCAAACAGTGTATGCAACCAAAGCTTGCACTTAAACTATCAGAACTTGCCCACAAAATACTGAATTTTTAAAATGGAAACAAGTTATAGTGTGTTGTCGTATCTTTAAAAATAACACAGTAACAGTAATTAATACAGATAATTTCTATTTGAAGTTTTCAGATTGTTTAAATTCACAGAGATGTTACTATCACGATCTTACCTTGATTGACAAACTTTTCATTGTATTGAAGATTCAAATTTAAAACTGGCACGGCCCAAAGATGTTGTTGTCCATTGCCACCATTATATTCAAGGAACAGGTCATAAAAGACTGGATTAGCAAAATCCAATAAAATCTTAGAAACTGAAATTTTGCACTACAAGAAAAAAAAGTGAAAATAAAAAGATCACTTTAACCATTTAATTATTTTGTGAAGCTGTGGATTCCTTCCCGACAAAATTATTGTGGAATCTGTCCCACTTTTTCACAAAAGAAATAATCACAGAATCAAGGTCCTGCATGAGCCTCCTTTTCTCCAGGCTAAACACCCTTGGCTCCCTCAGCTGCTCCTCACAGGACTTGTGCTCCAGACCCTTCACCAGCTCCACTGTCCTTTTCTCCATGCTCCAACACCTCAATGTCCTTTTTAAGTGAGGGGCCCAAAATTGGACACAGTACTCGAGGTGTGGCTTTACCAGCACCCAGTACAGGGGGACAATCACTGCCCTGGTCCCGCTGGCCACACAATTCCTGATACAGGCCAGGATGCCATTGGCCTTCTTGGCCACCTGGGCACGAGCTGGCTCATGTTTGACCAGCTGCCTGTTGACCAGCAACACCAGGTCTTCTTCTGCTGGGCAGCGTTCCAGCCACTCCTCCTCAAGTCTGAGCACTGCATGGGGTTGTTGTGACCGAAGCGCAGGACCTCGGCCTTGTTGAACCTCATGCAATTGGCCTTGGCCCATTGATCCGGCCTGTCCAGATCCATCTGCAGAGACCTTCTGCCCTCCAGCAGATCAACACTCCCATCCAACCTGGTGTCATCTGCAAATTTGCTGAGGGGTGCCCTTGATCCCCTTGTCAAGATCATTGATAAAGATGAACAGGACCAGCCCCCGTACTAAGCCCTGGGAAACACCACCGGTGACCAGCTGCCAACTGGATTTAGTTCCATTCACCACTCTCTGGGCCTGACATCCAGTCATTTTTTCACCCAGTGAAGAGTGCACCTGTCAAAGCTACAAGCAGCCAGTTTCTTGAGAATGCTGTGGGAAACGGTGCCAAAATGCTTTACTGAAGTACTGATAGACAAGGCATTCCAGCAATCTGCAAACAATTACAAAGTACTAATGATTTTATGCAAACTTCTTGGAAATGGTTGCAATTAACCATAATGACTAATGTGGAGAATGAAGCTCTTAACATTTTTCAACAGATTTGGAAAAAATACCCTAGCAAATCTCACAGACACAAAATTTGAAACAGCGTAAACATTAAAGTCAAGAAATGTAAATGCTAAGGTCATGGAGTACTGAATCTGGTTCTGGGCCCACCAGTACAAGAGAGAAATTAAGCTACTTGATACAGTCCAGCACAGGGCAGTATGGTGAGGAAGAGACTGAAGCATCTCTGCTATGAAGAAAAGCTGAGACTCTTCTGCCTGGAGATAAGAAGGCTCAGGGGGATTTTATCAGTGTGTACAAACATTGTGCAAGGGAGGGTGTACAGGACAGAGCCAGGCTCTTTTCAGCAGTGCCCAGTGACAAGACCAGAGGCAATGGGCATAAACTGAAACAGGAGGTTCCCTCTGAGCATCAGAAGACAGGTTTTCACTGTCAGAGTGATCAAGCACTGACACAGGTTGCCCAGGGAGGCTGTGGCATCTCACTCCCAGGAGATAAAAACCCATGTGGATATGGTCCTAAGCAACCTGCTTTATATGGCCCTGCTTGAGCAGGGGTGTGGACAAGACAGCCTCCTGAGGTCCCTGACTACCTCAAACACTCTGTGATTGTGTGAAGAAATGAGATGTGAAAGTAGGTAACTTTTTGCATATGTGAACAACCATGCATCTTTAAACACACATATAATTTGTCAACCATGTTTTCTCCAAAGCCACATGGAATAAAAAGTAATGTATACAATGGATGAAAATAAATATATTAAAAAATACTCAGTAAGTTACTGATGTATCTATTCAAACGCAACAATACTAACTGTTATTAGTACTTAACAACAGGTAATACAGATTCAATACCAAATACTCAAGGTATCAAAAAGAAAAAAAACCCCATACTTGACTAGTTCAGTGATCCTAAATAGAACATGTTTTCATTCAGTTAGAAATACTGAAATATGGATTAAACAACATTAAACAATGTGGAACAGTAAAAATATTTAACAAAGATTTTTCAAGGTTATTTGATAAACACTTTAAATTTCCCAGACTAAGCTTTGACAGCTAATACCTTCCAAAACTTTCACACCACCTAAGCAGCATCCAGAGTTTATACATTTTTACACTTCAACACATAATGTGGGGAATGTTTTTCAATGTTAGATGAGTTAATAAACAATATTAATATATAGGTATGAGATGCTGTGCACACACATGGAGTTTTATAAAGATGCTTCTTTCTCCACTCCCCTGCCAAAGAGACAATCACCTTCTGATTTAACACATTTAGTGACAAAAATTAATGAAAACTTTATCACTGGCAGAACCATTTTTGCAGCTGACATAATTTAGTGTTCTATCCCCACTTCCTGGTGTTTAGTAAAGTGTGAAAACCCTAATACTTTTTTTATAGTTAAGACAGCTAAAGAATCTCTTTTCCTCTGATGAGTCACCTATTCTATTAAAATACATTTTCAATCTCTTTACTGAAATCAATAAAATCGAGGCATACAATAAAGAGTAAATGGGAACAATATACAGGCATAGCATGACTGGATTTGCCTTCTTTCCATATGAAAACTGGCCAAAGATGGTGGCAGAAAAATTAGGAGATATGATACAAAGCACATGGCTGTCATTTTTTAGGCACTGTGTTCTTCCACTGCTAAGTCAGCAACCTCACAAATACAAATGCCAGTTTAATTTATTATGATTATGCTATGTAGTAAACAAGTTTTGTGATGTAGTTAAATAATTTTAAAAACCCCACACTTACTTTACTTAATTTCACAAGAAATAACTCCATGTTGCAGTTTAGGCCTAAACTCCAAACGTTCTTCAAAATGCACTGAGTAACTAATAACGTATAAGGAAGCTTAATTCAAAATTCAAAATAGCATTTTATATCTTACTTACACTTTGTTGGTAAGTTGTTCCAAAAGCAAAAGCTGCATTCAATTTAGTTTGGGTATCAGGACAAAGCTGAATAAAACATGGTTATAATTAGGTTAATTCAAAGGTATTGCTTTCTCATGTGAAAAATATTTACAGGCACCTCAAGCATTTATGCATTCAGAATACTCACAAAAGATATTCTGTTCTATTTTTTAGAGAAGGATTGATTTTGGAATAAATACAACTATTTATTTCACTAATATTGATGTTCTTAAAATGCTGGTTTAGTTTAGTCATACTTGTATAGTATTTTTCAGTTCTATCACTGAAATCTGTGGACAGCAGCATCCAAAGAGGCAAGAATAATCTTTCTGTGGACTGAATGTCAAATGCACTGTGCTGCCTCAAGCTCAACCAGTGGCTTCTGCTAAATTCAAGAACCCCATAAGAAAAGAAGTCCACATTCATACAGCCCTGTTTCTCTTAAGCTGGCATTCTCAGAGGATCAAAGTTATAGCAAGTAAGAGATTTTTTTTTCTTTTTTTAATACAACACTTATATTTTTGGCAAAGAACAGCAGATTCAGCTGAATCCAGAAAAAAAATGGGCCAAAGTCTAACTAAATGAGCATGGCATTTAGTGGAGGGCACAGCCATTTTCCCAAAATGAAAATCAAGTCTAAATTTGCATAAAACACAATTCTATTAGTGTGAAACTGAAATTCTGGGAATTGCTACAATTATGCATTGAGACCACTTTAGCACTGTGATGTCTTATCATCGTGCACAATCTATTACATCAAAAGAGGCTTTGAACGGAAAAGCTATTTATTTCCCACTGGCTCTTGATAGCCATTAAAAGCTTTGCCCTAGAAAATAAATGTGCCCCAGTAAACCTAAACTTCTATGTCAGAATATATAATTTTCTATGCATAGTAACTAACTTAGTAACCTGTTCTGTCAGACACTAGTTTTCCTTAAAACTGGAGATGCAGATGCAAGTGGCTCATCCTGAGGGAATAACAAAATCCTGAATGTCAGCTGCTCTCCTGCAGACACTGGAGCGTCTGAAGTGATGACATGCTCCAACAGAAAAGGGACAGACAATTCCCAGTTGTTCTTGCTAGTGTTCCTAATGTTGTCTGCCTAGGGAAGTACTGAGAGTGCCTAGATCACCACTGGACTGCTAAACAAATTCTATTCTGTAACATGTTGCAGCTGCCAATTTTTCTCTCTGATAGACTAATTACCATTGCACTTTCTAATTGCTGCTTACTTGCATTTTTCACAACCTAACTATACAGTGTGGTACTGCTGAAGTAGAATGCCTGTGTCCCTGAAATCTGAGGGTGTAGCGTCCAAGGGTACTTCTAGCCAGTACTCCCCCTTTCTATGTAAAGTCTCCCACCAAGTATTTATGACTTACCGTTATGAAAAAGACAGGCACATGCTGGTCAAAGTGTACATTTTACATTTAAAACCAAAACAAATAAGCAAGCAAAAAAATTCCAAGACAACACAAAGAAAATAGCATAGATCAGCTTTCCTACCTCCCTTGACAATGACATAACCACTGATTTGATTGTCACCCCCATGACGTGCAAATAGGTGACAGCATCTAAAAGGGACATACTCATAGAATCATCTATAAACACATGTAGACAAAGAGCTAAAGAACACACTTTTCTCAACAAGAAAAATAGGTTTAATAAGAAACTATACACATGAGAACTATGCTGAATGGAAGACAGATAGTTGGTTCTAAATGACTAACACTATTTTTCAGAGCTTTCCAATATGCCAAATTTATACTGGTCCAAAGGATGAAGGCAGTGTTGATGAATTTATACTTTTGATTTTGTAGGGATCATTGTGAGCGAGAATAAAGGGCTATTTTCCCTAACCTAGCTCTACAGTTATGAACTGTCATTAGTGTAGTAACCAAACTCTTGGCCTTTGTCTTAATTTGGCTAAAGGCACTCAGAACATTGTGTTATCAAGAAAAGATAAGTAAAATCAAATATACCTGTAAGATGCCTCCTTCCAAACTTTGCCACTTAAGAAAGTTTCCTGCTGCATCAAATGAGGCTGCAATAAATTGCAGCTTTACATCCTGATGAGGAAAAAAAGAACAATGAAACTGCCCTGAAATGTACACACGCATTTTAGAGACTGCTGTCTAATTGTCTGATGTTTCCGAAAACTTTCAGCACAATCCTTCATTTTTTCCCCCTTTTGTTTTTGTTTTAAATCTTGGGTTCGGTAATCTACTTTTTAAAAAAAACATACCATTTTTGTACAGCTTCACTGGTGACATGGAAAAAGTTCCAAAGGAACTTCTACACAGGTAGACATGCCCTAAACTGATCAGAAATATATGCAGATTTCTAACGTATACTATGCTGGAATCTTGAGTGGGTATGAGAGTGTAAGCAAAGGAAGTGACTAAACATTATTTTATGTAAATATCACCTTCCTTTTCCATAAGGTCTCACATTGAGTTTTGTTACACTCACCACCTAAAATTTACCTTCAGTAGAGTCACATCTATAATAAATCTAAACCTTTTTATGTGATTCTGTCCTCTTCCTAATGTATGCTTCCCTATGTCTACTATCCAACACCTACCTTATCTGTTCCCTTAAAACTGAAGGTTGTAGGAAAATGATTTTTCTCAAGCACTTGGGATGCTAATCCTGGTTGGTCACCATAATACAACCATGGAAGATTATGCCTCCTAAAAAGAATAACAATGTTTTCTCTTAAGAAACATAGTATTTTTCATCAAAGAATATTTAGAATAATAATTTCCATACAAAGCTATTAAAGACCAAAAGTTATGGAAAAGGCAACTTACCAGTAGGGTATTGAATGAACGATGCCTACCCTTGCTGTACTGACAAAAATATACTGAAACAAACCACAGGCATCAGTACTTGAAGAACTCAATGAGTTCATATTCATCACACACATATTTCCAAGAGCTTGGCATGCTGTTAGATTAGAGTACAACTGCAGTGGCGAAACACAAGAACACAGAAAAAAGTATTTAATTACCCCTCCTTTTTGTGAGGCAGTCATAAAATTAATGTTATTTTTAAGAAGCCACTCCTAAACCCTTGTTTTCACTTGAAAGTTATTTCATTTTGTCAGCACCTAATATTTTCTCCCAGGTATTCAGGTACCATATTTTTATAGATCTGCAGATGGCAGCATAAAATCAATACTCATTTTTTCAGGTTATTTTAATTGCATCAGCTAGATGGTTAAAAGTGACAGAAATGTCAAAATCTGCACTTAGAAAACAAAGTAAGAATCAAAATGTTTAACACCACTTACGCTGTATGGCAAAGACAACACCATCAAAGACCTCAGACTGACAACTACCGATGCATGTAGTGTAAGTATTTCCTCTTCCGCTTTATGTACCTTGTTCAATTTTGGTAAACACACCAGTGCCAAGTGACACGTAGCATATGTGTGCAGTGGTCACTGCACTAATATTAACTTGCCACTACCTTACCCCCATTTGTGTGGGTCAGACCAGCAGCTGCTCATCACATTCAGGCAGCACCTCTGAATCGCTGAGCAGGGTGAGGCAGACAAACAAGATAAACTGATGTCAGTGATAAAGAATAGGACCAGTGGGGGAATACATCTCACAGCTGTGTTTATGAGACACTGATGGGAGCAGCCACAAAGGTGATCTGGGAAAATTCTGAACAGAAGTCTGCTGAAATACTGACTGAGAGGACACCTGCCAGCCTGGGAACATGGCCTGGGAGCCTGAAACATCCTTGAGAAGTGGAGCTGGGTACCTGACCTTCGGAGACCTTCTGAGATACCATCAATAAGCACAAACCCAAGGAATAGTAACGGCAACCTATCATCTGGAAAGATGATAAAGAGTCTAGAAGAGGCTCAGGGTTTAGAAGAGGGAAAACATTCCAAAAGAGTAGGAATAGGTAACTGCTATTGATTGTTGTACATGAAAGAGTAGAAAAAGTGTCTGGAAAAAACAAAAACTAGCCTGAGAGAATTTAAAACATTGTCATCTATTGGCTGCTCCAGGTGGTGCTGTCCTACACCACCTTATGTGTCTCTGATAAAATAATTACTTTTTACCCAAAATGGAGAGTGAATCTGTCCCTGTCTGCTGTTTCTCTCTCTCAATCTCTACATACAGAGAAGGTCCCCTACATAAACTTTTCTACGAGCTCTCCTAGGCCAGTTATCAGACTGTGACTAGGGATGCCTGACTGACTCCAGATTCTGCAACCTTGATCATCTTTGAAGTGAAACTTCCTCTGTCATCAGTTTTGAGGCCCCACTCCTGGTAATGGTTTCTTGTGTACTGCACTGGTACTACTGGAACAATATACACGCATACTGGTAATTCATCATAAGCACATTTGCTGCTTTCCTAGGGATCATTTTGTAGCAACTTGTAATACTGAAATGTATGCCTGCTGCTACTGTTGACTGCTGCTCTTGAGTACTGTACCGGTACAGTACAATAGTAGCCTGCTGCTACCACTGCAGTACATATACACTTGCTTTACTAATCATAACTATACTCACTTTATCAGTAATAATTTGTAGTAATCTCTAATAAAGAAATGTAGGAAATAAAGACTCCATGTGCCCGTGTATTACAGAATCCTGCAAATCCATATTGTGATCTTTAGAGATTCCTAGGTCAGGTAACCCTTTGGGTTGTGACAGACAGGGATGAAATGTAGAACCTGAGAAGTTTAAAATCTGATCTCCAGGAGAGCAGTACAGAAGGAAAATGAGCATGTGTGATAACAGAGCTGGTAAAAGGGTGGCAGAGGCACATGCCCTTTACAAGTGTCTGTGATTCTGTTGCTGCAGCCGCTCCTTCACCCATGGTTACTGACACCCAGAGCAACATAATGGTAAATAACACTTGCGTACATAAAGCAAAGCAAAGCTAAAAAGGGCGGTCCTGTGGTTATGAATAACTGAAAATCACCTAGGAGGTAAAGAGTGGGTGACAATAAATACTGAATATATCAGAATTTAATTTTCTGAGTGATCTCTTACTGGATATGCTCATTTAGATCCATATATATGGATAGTAGGTTACATGCTACTGAATATTGAAGGATTTTTTCTTTAACGCCATTTATCTTGTGAAAATTCCAACCCTGTAGACTTGCATTAACATTGACTAGCCCTCAATATTTCTAAGAATTCTGTATATATAATTATTTCTTTTCTATTTTCATCTCAAAATAAAATTCTTTAAAAATAAGCAAGGTAACTTCCAAAAATAAAACTGACATGCTTTTATAGAATACCATTCTGTATAAAAAAGCAAACTGCAAACATCAATGAAACTCACCCAACAGGCAAAGGCTGAGGACTGCAGGTTTTTCAGAAACCATGCTGATGTCAGTGTTACACCCTGTAAACAAGGAACTTTTTCATCATCTTTGTTCACAACAGCTCATCCACAAGGTAACAGTCTGGAAAAATGTGTCACCTAGAAGATGCTACTTATGTTTTTCTAAGAGCTTTCTGACCTTTGTAAATATCTCATTCAAACAATATCAGTTCATTGTGTTCAAAACACAATCATAATGCAGTAATTTCTTTCACTTCACTAAATTGAACAAAGTATACAGAACAAGAGCTGAAATATTTAAGCTTTGAATATGGATTCTGTGACACAAAAGTTTTCTTTACTGCACAAGGGAAGTACTAACAGTTTCAAGGGTAAGATGCTGACTTGATGGTAAATCTAACTCAGGACCAAATTTGCCAAATAAATTATTTCATAACCTCCTTTCTATAACTACTCACATTTGAGCTACACATAGTATTTATACATACTGTAAGCAACTGAAAAGACATATTTTCAATAAAATATTACTTACAAGATGGCATTTTCAGGGAGCAAGCCAATGTTTGATAACAGAAAAACTGAAGATTGCTTCTTACTTTCTTTCAAGTGGTAGCTTTTAACATTAATTCATTTAGGAACAAAATACATTTCTTAGCCACATAGCATTTCCTGAATTCAGACCTACTTGGTAAATGGTACTAACTTTGAGCAGATTTCACAACTAATAAAAGTTCATTTGATGAAATTATGAAAACCCCTTCATTCTTCTCAATAGAACATTTTTTCATTCATAAGCCAATTGAAGGAGTTCAGCAATTTCAAACACAATCTCAAACTTTATAGGTGTCCATTTTCTTCTGTAAGCTCTAAGATCAAGCAGTAAACCCAACCCTTGTAACTTTTTTCCAATGTTTTACACAAATACAAATTTTATATAGTAAAAAAGTCCAGAGGCACTCAAGGGCTCTTCAACACATTTTTGTGATACAAGGGTATGCTTTAAATGCACACGATTAATACAAAAGGCCACATGCTACTTGTTTGGATACTAAAGTCATGTAAATTACTTCCCTTTTTCAGTTTCCAAGAGGGCACGAATTTTTAAAAGCTTATTCCATTAGAACAATGCTTGCTTGGTGTCCATATCCACACTCTGTCTTGATGCAAATGACCTTACAATCACCATGATCAGACAAAAAAGTTCCACCTTTGTTTTCCAAGAAGGGAATTTGAAATATTTACTGAAAATAAGTAATGAGAAAGCTTAAAAGTGTTTTACAATAAATAGACTTACTAGCTCTGCAAAACGAACAGTTGCAACTCCCTTTGGGGGTAAGCCTTCACTAGCCAAGAAACACAATCCCCCAGTCTGAAAGAAATAAAAGAATAAAAATATATTGATAAGATATTGATATACTTGTCAAAATAACTTTTCTTTTTCTGAACTTCAATACAACAACCATTCTTCTACTTACTAGAATGTTTGGGCTGTTGCAGTCACAAGACTTGCTCACTTGGATGAATGTCTTTTCACATCTTACACACCTATGGATCACAAACACGAAGAATGCACTTAATATGTAGTTAAGTATGAGTTTTAGTACTCAGTGAAAGCTGATTACATAGTATGCCCGGGAACAGTGTCAGCAACTTCACTAGCTTGAACTGAAATTCAAAAGTTATTACTGATTTGTTTCTACTATCAGTGATACAGAAAATAAATCAAATAATTAATTATCAAAATAAGAATTCTGTTCTGCTTGCAGTCCAAAGCATGTTTTTTAGTCACACTAAAGCAAGACAAAAAAAGCAAGCTGCTGGTTTTATAAGGACTTCAGTGAGCACAAAACACGGTGGGTTTGATACGGGGCTGAGAACTTCCCACTCCCTGCCTTCAGAACTGTCATCCCAAAGATGCAGTCTGTTCCTCAGGAGTATTCCATTTAAACACAGCATGACACGTTCAAATTTATCATCACAAAAGGCAAAGAGCACCCACCTACTTCCTGATGCATCTGAGGCAGAGAACGACAGCTCACTTCCATTACAATGCATGCACAAGGCTTCACTGAGCAAAATGCCATCGATGCTTCTTTCCACTGAGTAGAAAAGAAGAGCAACTGTGATAAAATTGCCTGATGCAAAGTGTCACACAGGTTAAGATAAGTGTGAAAAAAAATCAGTGTCTATGCAGATCTAAAATAAATTCAAAGAGTTTATTTTGAAAAAATCAAGAGCACAACTTGCAAATAACACCCACTATTACATGCACATTCATGTATGTATGTGTGCACTGCTTATAGCCATGCACATGCAGTTTAGTTTTAATGAGTAATGCAACATTCCATGTCTAGTTTGGCTGTTCCTCTGTTATTTATTCTGAATCAAATTTCAAACAAAGGCCTCACTGCAAAGGAAAAATTCAAAACAACAAGTTTGCAAATTACTAGGAAAAAAAGTTAAATTTCATCTGAAATGATGCACGGAAACGTCACAATTTCCAAGTTTTAAAATGGCATCTTCCACCAACTATATCATCTGGCAAGAGATTTCAAATCTAATTATTAAAAAAAAAATCCAAACCAAAGAGAATAAAAAAAATACAATACTAATGTTCTTCCTGCATGTCAAATTACAGATTCAGCTTTGCTCTCAATATTTTATGATAAAGGCCCAGAATGCATTCTGTAACTCTCATAAAGTTTAAGGTAGAAGACTGGTATTCACTGTTTTCCAGATCCCTAGGAAAACCAAAAACTATTGATCTGGAAAACATTGATTCTCCAATATACTCTGCTGGAAATGTAACCAAAGTGGACATTTATAATACTTATTCAGAGAATTATAGGCATTCATGTCTTTGAAAATAAGGAAAAGTAGAGGTCCCAAGAGCTTTTATGTTTTACACCACTGATGAAAACTGTACTTTGCTCTCAGGTTTTTACTATGCAAAATAAGCAAAAATCCATTTAACACAAACATCAAACGTAACATTATTTTTCTGTCTACCGAAAATCATCTGCAACTACTAGAGAGCATCAAGTAAGAAGCAGAGACATAGGGAGGCACAGGTATAGGGAAGCACATCTCAGGAAGTCACAGGTACAGGTGTCTCAGAGAGGCATGAAATCCACTGACACTAATGCACAGCCACTTGCTTGGCTTGCTTAGGCTGTTCTCTTCCACCTACCCACGTAGGTATAATTCCTTTACTGTTTTTTATACTTCAAAGCATTCTAATGTTTTTATAGTCTATATTGACATTGTTTTTATTCCAACTCCATCCATTGCCAAAGAGCTTGAAGTATTCATTGAGCAGTATTCATTTACAGAATGTTTGCATAATTGTTTTTATTGCAATGAGCAATGGTACAGATTTATCTGTTGTCTTTCAGAAATGATGATTAAGATCAAGAGGAATGTTGAATTTTTACATTAGATATGTAAACATATGTAGAATTTTATTTCTTACTTATCAGAAGAGCATATCTTAGTAAACTCAAATATCTAAAACAAGTGCTATCATCCCATAATTGGCATATATTTTTTACCTAGTATTTCGTTATTGGGGCATTTACAATTTCCTTTCGAAGTCAGGCCTTTGGGGCAAGTAATACAATTCCACCCATCTTGAGTAACTCCGCTCTAAAATAAAACACAAAACTAGTGGGATTTTCAAAAATATAGACATCACCCAGTATCTGTGAAGAATGCCTTATCCAGCCATTAGTTACTATAAAATGTGTTCAGATAAAACATTGATAACATTCATGAAGCTTTTAAAGATAAAAAAAGTCTAAACAATCTGGCAAAAGTAATTCCTATGCAGACACAGAAAAAACAGTTGAGATCTTCTGAACCTGTCAGCTTACACCCTTCAGTGAAAATCAAAAGTAGAATGTTTGAAAAGAGATGGAGAAGTCCTACACTGAATAAACATAATAACGCTTACATAGACAATTACATATAAATATACAGAAGTAATGGAAATGGAGCAGTTCTAAGTGAAGCAGCTTATATAATGGCTTGGAATTTTGTACCTACCCAGACAGTTCACATCCACGCTTATTTTATACTACGAAGTAACTGCACTATGGATAAAAAAAACCACTGAGGAAAATGAAGGTAACTGCTTATCCTCAAGTGGTACTGAAGTTATTCCCTCCCCCACCATCATCATTCTATCTTTGCAAAAGCTTAGGCAGTAGATCAAAGGCAAATACCACCACTGCAGAAAAGAGGAAGAAACAGCAAAATATCACAGCACAAAAGGATGTGGGCCAAAGTCTTTGTCTAACACAGCAAGAAGATGGAAAGAAAAGGGAAATTACCTTCATTGCCCATTAGCCATTAAACACCTAACTCAGGCAACTAAACTGCTCTCCTAAGAGTTCTTCTAGAGTTATTGAAGGGAAAGAAGTATTCAGGAAGGCTTCACCCTCAAAAGTTGATTTGCTGGAAAAATACATTTCTTTGTTTACTATAGTGGGAAAAATCTGGTTAAGCTTGGTGTCTCTGGCCCAATGCTGTGATTATGACACAAAATGGTAACTTAATTTGTCAAGGAAGGTTAAAAGAACTGACCAAACTATAATTATAATTAATGTAACATAGTAGGAGCTGCTCATTTTGAAGTAAGAAGATGAAATATCAGGGATTATGAAGATACAGCCTAAATATTACAATAATAGTATTTATATAAATGATCAGTTAAGACACCTATGAGCTGAAAAGCATCTTTACCATCGTACAGAGTTGTGCTCTCTGGGCAAGGACAACACAGAGAAGAAAAGCAGTGGAAGGAACTTAAACACTTAAAAAAATTCTTATTCTGTCTGTGGGGTTAAATTTGTAGTGAAAAAATGCCTGCAAAATAATAGTAATAGACAATTCTAAATTGAAAAAAATAATACCTTTAAGCATGGTCTTAAAATTCCCAAGCAAAGACTATTACGCAAAAATATTTTAAATTAATGAAAAATAACTTGCAATCAGGATAAAATTTAAAATTAAAAAACCATAATGATTATGGCTTGTATGATTACGATTAGTATTATACCATTATGGCAAACATGAAAAGTTCAATACTTACCATATTTTCTGGGCATTTTTCACAAGTAACAGAGAACCCACCATTACTAGAAACCATCCTGTATCCTGGCTCACATACACAGGAACTACCTGAAGAAAACAAAACAAATGCAGTTTTAATCTATATAAAACTGACTGGTTGCAACAGAATACTAGGAGCAACTGCTATTGCTCTCAAGAGATCAAGATGGATTATTAGATAGACACATAAAAACACTTGAGTGAGATGTGTGTGAAAATCATCTTGCTTTTTAAAAAATGCCCATGTTACAATTTGCACACAGATGTTTTAGAATGCTACAAGGCTGACTGATCTACCAGGGTGGAACAGGGACCCAGAGCTTGTATTTTGTGGGGTCTTTTAATTCAACCAAACTTTATCAGTTGGTCTGTAATAGATATAATTTCTCCATCTAAATCTTGCCACAGCCTTTTCCTCTCTACACCAGCATTATAGGTTTGTATACAGGTTTTATTTTTTCAAAACGAAGTCAGTCCTAAAACCAAAATGTGTTCCTATGAAAAAGTTTTTCAAAATGTAACTGTTGTATGGAAAGCTGTTTTAAACTCAAGGCTTTTAAAATTGTGCATGGAGATCAAGGTTTATATTGAATGGTTTTCAGTGAGTGAACAGAGCATAGTTACCATTTTATATGAAATTAAACACTACTTTCATGGCACAATATAGTGCCCATCTGCTAGTGCTCAATAAATTTTTTTTAGAAACTTTTCCAGTCTCACTGTCATGAACTTCTCCCTGTACTTTTAAACACATACTGGAAACCAAAATTGATTATATTTACTAATAAACTGTTTTTATCATTTAAGCTTACTGAACTGTGCAGGTAAAAATAATGTTAAATTCTGTGAAAAGTTTTATAACCTTGAAGTTATAAAAGTCTCATTCTAATGAGACCAGTTGTACAGAAACATTTGTCAAAATGACCAGCCATTTATACTTAATTCTGAAGAAGAAAAAGGATTAGATCAATGGACTGGATCTATGGATTAGAACAATCGGATTAGATCAATGAAAAGTTTGACTTGTGACACTCACAGTGACAATACCTAGATTTTTAGGCATGCCACTTGAAAGTAGAACCCACAGTGATGAGCTAGCCAGGGAGTGTACAGGCAATCACAAGTGGAATTCAGTCAAGATACAAACAGCACTGAGTGGCACCTACCTACACTGCTCCAGTCAGATCTGCAGGAAAAAATAAACCCTTGACCTCCCCTTGGAATTCTCCTCTCCTTGAAGCCCTTGATTTAGAGGAAGATTCAGCCTAACAGGGAGTTATGGATCTAGACACCCTTGTTATCAGGGTATCTGAAAAAAATTAGTCTATTTTTTTTCAGTAAGTGCACTGTGGGATTACTCTTTAGGGTACCATGGTGGCAGTGGAAAAGGCAACGAGCTTTTATGCAGCAGTTGTGAACACGGCCACCCACATCACTACTTCTGACTGAGGTACCAGTTCTGAAGAGAGATGCTGTTGGGTCTTAGTCTCAAATTTGTGTCTGTGTATTTACAAAAGATGGAACCTTTACTGCCTCCTCATGCCCTAAAGAAAGCAACCAAGCATCTGTATTTTCAATTTAGTACAGTTAAGCTGTGTTGCATCTGCTCCAAGTTCCCGCGTGGGACTCAGATGAGCACGGGAACAGCCTGAGGATCTCAGACACTTGGTATCTCAGACGTTCAAGTTTTGACAATGAGTTTCAAGTTACAGAAGTGTTTGAGAACATAAATTCAGGGTCCTGAGGAATTTTACAGATGAAAATGCAAATACCTATAATGCTTGAGGAAAGAAAGATTATTAAAAAAGGTGTACAGTCATTTCTCTGAGCTGTATCTCAGATACATCACAGCTGTGCTGGAGCCTCTTAAGTCTTTGAGGGATTCTGGCCCTTTCGTGGCTTTCCCAGACGTGCCCGAGGGCTGCTGTTTTACCACCACAGCCTGAGCCCCGACTGTGCACGTCCCGCTGCTCGGGGGGGATTCAGCGCGGAGCCGCCCGNNCGGGGGGGGATTCCCGGGGGGCCCCCCCCGACCCCCGCCTGCCCCGAGGCGCCGGCGGCGCCGCCTCCCCCATCGCTCACCGCCGGAGCTCTGCCGCTGGTGGGCCCCGCAGGGCGCGCAGGCCAGGCGGGAGCTGTCGAAGTAGCGGTCGGCGCCGCAGTCGGCGGGGCGCTGGAGCGGGACGGAGAAGCCGCGGGCGGGAGGCAGCGCCGCCGACACCGCCATGAGCAGCGCGGCGGCGGCAGCCCCGCAGCCCCGCGTCGCCATGGCCACCGCGCGCCCCGCCGGCACGCCCCGCCTGGCCAGAGCCGCGCGGTACGGCGAGCGCAGGGGGCCCGCCGCCGCAGCACGCAAAGCGTCTCGGGGCGGGGGCACAAACCCGAGTTTATATATGTGCTCTACAGAGGGTTGTGTTCGTCTTGGGCGAGATCAGCAGCAAGAAACGAGAGGACACCGAAGCCCGGTATGCGCTTTCCGGTACCTCGCCTCTAGAACTGGTGCACAGTATATCATACAAATGTAACACGTGTTCGTACTTTTTCCCCAGAGAGGAAAGCGGTAACAAGGTGAAAACACAAAATATGCCTAGAGCAATGGATGCACAACCAAAATTACTCCTCTTTACCTTTTATACCTTTGTGAGCACACTTCTGTTCACATTGCACAGAATCACAGAACAGGTGAGGTTGGAAGGGAGCACAGTGGGTCATCTGGTCCAACCTCCCTGCTCAAGCAGGGTCATCCCAGAGCACATGGCACAGGTTTGTGTCCAGATGGTTCTTGAGTATCTCCAGTGAGGAAGACTCCCCAACCTCTCTGGGCAACCTGTTCTAGTGCACCTGCACAGTAAAGTTCTTCGTGCTCAGGTGGAACTTTCTGTACATGTTTCTGCCTTTTGCCTCTTGTCCCATTCCCTCAGATGTTACCTAAACTTTGCAAGATACCGTGTCCTGGATGTTAATTATTTCTCATTGTCCCTCTCCTGCATGCTAGTTGCCTATTATGATTTCCGACATTAGCATGTTTTCTTTCTCAATGAATTTATTTTGCTGGCTCAACAAGTGTTTAAAGGTTGAGTTGATGTTTTCAAGCCGAATTATCTGTCCCCAGGCTGAAGTTCATGTAAATTTGACTGTGTGTTTGATTTGCGGAAACCTCCACCTCGTACCCTGCACAGAATAAACAATGTCTTTTTTCTAAACAAAACTCTCTCTGTGTTGAGAGAGCTCAAAAAATCGGCAACATTACTAGGTGAATCTACCATAAAGAGTACAGATTTTTTTTTCTATGTAAAATGGAGCAGGCAAGTACCGATACGCATAGAAAGACAGGGGAGAACACGTAAAGACAGGGAAAAGCAGGTAGGATGAACATTAGGATAAAATACCTCGCTTGCACAACCAAAGTACTCTGCCTCTGCTCTTCCTTTCCTCAACCTTGAACCTTTCCTTCTCCTCTTCCATTCCTCCATCCCTGCCTTCCTTTCCTCTCGCAACTCAGACTTGATCCACCCCGAGCTGGGTTACAAATCGTGTCTGTAGGTACTGCAGGAGCAGCGCTGAGGGACGCCTGAGGCTCGGCACGCGCCGGCACGAACGGCAACGAGCCTGAGGACAGCGCACAGCGCGGCAGCGGCGCTCGGCCACCGCTTGACCGATCTCTATATACAGATCTATCATCGTACAGGTCTTTCACTATACAACTCTATAATCATACATATCTATTATTATACAGCTCCATCAGATCGACTTCGACGGGGACCGCAGACCCCCCTCCGGGGCAGACAGCGCATGCGCACTACCTGCGGCGCGGCTCCTGTCACGCGCCGATGGGGCGCGCGCCTCCCGCAGGCGCAGCTGCAGCGGAGGGGGGCGGGGTCACAAGGCCGCGGCGTTTTGCGCCCCGCCCGGAGGGTGCGCGCGCAGGCCCGCGCTCGCGGGCCGGAAGCGCTCGCGCAGCGCAGGTTCTCCTCAGCGTTGGGGGGGGCAGTGGAGGCGGCGCCATCTTGGCGGAGCCGTGCCGGGAGCTGCGGGGCCCGTCCAAGCGGCGTGTCCGGTGGGTGCGTGGATGGATGGCGTGAGGGACAGAGTACGCCTCTCCGGGGTGCGGCATGTGGCCGAGGGCGGCGCGGAGTTTGCCGGTTCTCAGTTGCCCGACCCTCGCGGAACCGCTGCGCGGCCGCTCCGTGTGCCCCGGCCTCCTCCTGTCCCTGGGCTTCCTACCCCCCTTCCTTGCTCCCGGTGCCTCCCTCAGCCCTGTCCCGGTGTCGGGCAGCAGACGGGCTTCGCCGTGGGGACGGAGCACCGGCGCCTCTGGCGGGCCGAAGCGCGTGTCCCCCTCGGCCGTTCCCTGCCTTGCCGCCCGCGGCGGGGCCCTCCAGCAGCGCTGGTGCCGGCGGGGCGACTTGCTCGGAAGCGGTTCCGTGCTACACTCGACCGTGTAGCGGGCCCAGCTGCAGAGCTCACGCACGTTTTCCCTCCGCACTGTGAAAACTGCTATTAGCAGCAGCCTGCTTCCTTTATTAAGGCTTATTTTGGAGAACAGAATAAGAAACCCTCTCTTGTTCTGCTGATTATTCTATACTGCTCCAGTTTCGTAGTCGGGGTGTTTCTGTGGGTGTTCTTTCTAGCTTGCATATAGGCTGTGTAATCTTTCAGTGTTATGATAAAAATAGTAGTCTAGTGCAGACTTAGTCTCCTACTGTGTTTACAAGTTGTGAGTCTCCTACTGTGTTTACAAGTTGTGGATTACTTTAATGGCTTTAATGATGTTTGGAATTTCCCGAGGCTGTGGAAGAATAGGTATTGTACTGTTTTCTAGCCAGTTTTGCTCATATATAAAACTTCATAAAACTGTGTGTACTTCTGTGCTTTTAAGTCGTGGCATGAAGTTGTCTATTCTCCAAATTATTGCTCTCTGAAGTCCTTGTTCAGTTAATGAATTGCTCTTACTTTTCATGACAAGTCAACTCTTTTTGGTTATGCACTTTAAATTGTTGGATGGCTTGTCTGTGCTTTCTACCCATGCTTGATTGTTTACTATACAGTCAGTAAGAGCTTATTATTTGAACTTGAATTTGTTTGTGGACTTCTTAGAGATCATATTATGATCTGGAATCACTGTGTCTGGTTTTCACCACTGAAGGTTTTGTATTGTATCCCTGGTGCATCGTGGAGAACTTGCTGTTTATCACCGAAGAATTATGGAGGAGAGCTGTTGTGAATGATGTTTAAAGATTGGGATAAGAAAGCGGAGTAGCGAATCCAGAAGTACTACAGATTAAATACATCATGAAGTAGCAGGGCAGCGGATTTGCTTTTTCAAGACACGAAGGTGCTGTATGAAAATTCTGCCCTTGAATTCTCCATGCTTTTTGGCACTGCCATTGCATCTGTTGAGAAGACACGTTGTAAAATGTTCTGGGTCTGGCTGGGATGGAGTTAACGTTCTTCACAGCAGCCCATACAGTTCAGTTTGGATTTGTGGCTAAAAGAATGTTGACAACACATCGGTGTTTTGGCTGTGGCTGAACAGCACTTGCACAGTATCAAGGCTTTATCTATTTTCCCTACTCTGTTCCTCCAGTGAGTGTGCTCAGAGTAGGTGAGAAGCTGGGAGGGAACATGGCTGGGACAGCTGACCCAAACTCACCAAAGGGATATTCTGTGACATGTAACGTCGTGCTTGGCAACAAAAACTGAGGTAGAGGAAGAAGTATTTTGTTTGATGATTTTGGTGTCTTTGGGGGGATTTTTTCTTGGCTCCCAAGGCAGTTATTCAGAGGAAGGCTGGATATCAGTCAGCCTGTGGGAGGTGCTGAGAGATGTCCTTTGTTTTACATTTTCCGTTCCACTGATGAAACTGTCTTTACCTTGACCCACAAGTTTTCTGTACTTTGTTCTTTCCCATCCTGCTGATGGGGACGAGGAGTGAACAATTGGCTGTGTCGATGCTTGGCTGCTGGCTGGGGTTGACTCAACACAAAAGTACAGAGAACAGATGGTCTTTAGTGAAGTTTCTAAAGGGGCAATTGTTTTTGGTTTGTTTTGCCTATGGAGTACTGGTGCAGAAGTGACATGGAGTCCATTAGTTACAGAATTTGGGTTTTGGTCTTGTTTTGCTAAGTTCAGGTGGAGTGACAGTTCCGGTTATTCATAGGTAATGTGTCATCAGGATCTAGTGCTTTATAGAGCAAGGTTTGTAGGAAGAGTGTTCTCAAATGCTCAGAATGTTGGGCTGTTGTGTTTGTTTTAAAGGGATGCAGAGGCTACAGAGGCTTGTGTTTGTTCTGAGAATATTGTGCTATTTATTGTGTGATGTTAGAAAACGTTTGAAATCAGGGTATGTTTAAGTCAGTGCTTTCAAGCTTTTCTTGTTCTTATGTTTGAAAGGCAGTAGAGTAACGATATAGGGAAAATACTGAAGTTGGCTTTGTGAATTCAGGTACTTTCTGAAGTTTCTCCTCGTTGGATATTTTTGCTCTTTCATTTGAGGGTCTTAAGTGCAGTGCTGGACTGGTGAGTAGCGTACTCTTTCTTGTGAACTTTGAAACCGGGTGGATTTCAGAAGAATGGACATGTCCTGTAATCCTGAGATGGACCTAAGGACCTTTCAAGAGCTCAGTTGAGAACTGTTCCTTCGATACACTGTCAGTCTGTTTCATTGCAACAGTTCAGTGTGGCACAACTGATGACCAAGTAATCTCATCGTATTTTCATCGTTTCCAGAAGTCAACTTAAATTTTGAATTTCTTTTGCTTCCAAAATGGAAACAAAGATGCAGTGCATGGCATCTTGGAACATGGAAGGCGTTCTTCACATGGGTTCATAACATGCTTGGCTTTAGTATTAGCCACTGCTATGGATGGGCTGTAGCAGTGTAGCACAGTGTGTAAAGCAAAGTACAGGTATCAGCCATTAATTATGTTTCGTTTTCTTTCCACAGTTAAGTTGATTTTACAGAATTTATCAGGTCTCCAAAGCAGAAACAGGTAAGCTGTCAAAAGCTTAACACTTCTCACTGAGTATTGTGACAAGATCATACACAGCCTTTTTTCCTCACAGACTTGTGGCTGGCAACTAGGATATGCTTGTGGCCGCTGCAATACTCTGACTACGTCAAAGAGACAACATTTTTGAATGCTGAGAAAACATACATTATTGAACAGAACTGATCACTGGGTAGAGCAACTTGTCAAAGCAGTAAAGTCATCACTGTTTGTGAATTACTTCATTTTCCAGTGACATAGTTACTCTCTTTCCTTTCTCCTTTTATCAGCTAGTGTCCTGTTCAAAAGTAAACCGGATTTTTTTTGTTCTTTAGGACTGGGCAGAGATCTCTGGCATATAGTAACTATGCCATGAAAGACTTGAGGTGTTCTTTAGGTATTGTGGATTGTGAGGAGTGACTTATGTGGATTTTGTTGCCCTTAGGGTAGGGAATATTGATAGATTTGTGCACGTGTGCTGGTGGAGTAGCTAATTGTTCTGACTAATCAACATTCAGTGAATTGTGTTTTAATCTTGTTCTTGTGAACTTGTGGGTTTTTTGATACCTTCTCTCTTGATGAGACAAGGGTATTCATTAAAAAGGCTCTAGCTTAAGTGATAAGATACTATAATAGCTGAGTACTAAAGACGTGCTATCATGTGTACCTTTTTGTCTGCAGGTGATTTTTGCTGTGGGTTGAGCTCAGCATGGCTGTAGTCATCCGTTTACAGGGGCTTCCTGTTGTTGCGGGTCCTCCAGATATTCGTCGTTTCTTCTTGGGATTGAATATTCCTGATGGAGGTGTGCATATTATTGGAGGAGAGATTGGGGAGGCTTTTATTATATTTGCAACAGATGAAGATGCACGGCGTGCCATGAGCTGTTCGGGAGGGTTTATCAAGGACTCGCGCATAGAGCTCTTTCTCAGCAGCAAGGCAGAGATGCAGAATACCATAGAAATGAGCCGGAAACGATTTGACCGTGGGGGACGAGAAACTATGTCTGGCTCTAGAAGAACAGGTACTAATGGTTCTAGTACATCAAGTGTTGGAGATATACCACATTTAGTTACAGCTTCTCCAAAAGGAATAAGAAAACCTAGTTACGGGCCACCAAATCGCCTGGAGGCTGGTTTCCATACCAACGGCACAAGATATGGTGATATGGGTATACCTAAGTCAAACTATCAGTTAAGAAAGGATTCTCACCCGTTTAACCCAGATGATTGTTACTTATTTCTACGTGGTATACCTTACTCTGCAACAGAAGTTGAAGTACGTGCTTTCCTTTCGGGGATACGTGTGGATGGAGTGATTCTGATAAAGCACCGTAATGGTTTAAACAATGGTGATTGCTTGGTAAAATGTGCTACGCCTGGTGATGCCTTAGAAGGACTTAAACGTCATAGACAATATATGGGTCAGAGGTTTATAGAAATTAGTCCAACTACAGAGGAACGGTGGATTGAATGTGGTGGGAGGATAGACATGCCAGATGAAATGGATCACTTTTTGTGCGAAGACCATTCTCCAAAAAGTTCAGGCTACATGCATTCAAGGAAGCATTCTCGTTCAAGATCACCAAGGAGACAAAGAACACATTCTCGTTCATCTCCTAATCAGGAATATTACATACACTTAAGAAATCTATCTTTTAATGTGGAGAAGAGAGATTTGAGAGATTTTTTTCCTGATCTGGATATACACAGCAAACAGATCAAGATTCTAACAGATAAGCATCAGAAAAGGACTAGAGATGCCTTTGTAGTGTTAAGGAGTGAGAGAGAATATCAGGCTGCTTTGGAATGTCATAGAAAGGTTCTTCTCAATCGTCCTGTGTACATTTTTCCAATTTCAAGAAAGTCAATGTTGAAAATAATTGACTCTTGTGAGAGGAAAAGATCACCGGACAGAGATCATCTTGGACAGGCCATATCAGAAAAAAGTTACCGGGAAGGTCATTCCAGCCCTAAGACGTGTGTTTATGTAAGGAATTTTCCATTTGATGTGTCAAAAATTGAAGTGCAGAAGTTCTTTGCAAGATTTGATATTGATGAAGATGATATTTACTTGCTCTATGATGAAAAAGGAGTTGGACTGGGAGAAGCACTAGTGAAGTTTAAATCTGAAGAACAAGCCATGAAAGCAGAAAATTTAAATCGTCAAACATTTTTGGGAACAGAAGTATTAATAAGACTTATCTCTCAAGATCAGATGCAGAAGTTTGGTGTAGCTGCACCATTATCTGCACCAAATGAAATGCACGGTCATTCACATCTGTATGACAGAGGTGACCTCTCCCGTCCAGTTGGTTCACCATCTGGGCCACCACAAGGGCCACCCATGCATTCATTTGGTCCCCCTGGGAACTTCAGGCATCATTCTGAATTTAGACATCCTCCTGAGGACTTCATGTGCCCTCCTAAGGATTTTAGGGGTCCACCACCCCTCATGGATTTTGGTGGTGACAGTGAACCTTTTGGCAGAATGGAGTTTGGGAATAATAAAATGGGAAATTTTCCTGAAGGAAGATTTATGCCAGATCCAAATTTCAGTGGTGGTTCTGAACGTGTTGTTCCTATTCTACTGAAAAATTTACCTTTTAAAGCTACTCCTAATGAGATTCTGGATTTTTTCTATGGTTACAGAGTGATACCGGAGTCAGTTTCTGTGCAGTACAATGAACAAGGATTACCTTCTGGTGATGCCATTGTTGCTATGACAAACTATGAGGAAGCTATGGCTGCTATTAATGAACTGAATGATAGGCCCATTGGTCCACGGAAAGTTAAGTTGAGTTTGCTGTAAAGGAGGAAAAGATGCTCTAATAACACATTCTAGGTTTGACAGTATTGACAGTTATTTTAACTTTTAATTACTGGAAGATGCAAAAGAAACCGTTTCCATCAACGGTTGTAAATAATACGCAGTTCAGTTGTTTAGCTCTTGGTTGAAATACCTGTAGGACACTGAATGTCATACATCAAGGTATAAAGGGATGGAACTGTAATGCTTTGGGTTTTTTTTTTTTTAGATTAATTCCAGTCTTATGTCTTTGCATCAAATAAAAACGTTAAGTGCTGGTTGACTGACCACACAAACGGTTCAAATAGAAGATTTTCAGTGCTACCTGCATTAGTAAATGACAGTTCTTACTGAAGTTAGCTTAATAAAATTTTTAAAATTACAGATTTTTTTTTTGGTTGTTTCTTTTTGTGTAAACTCTCCAGGTTTTATTTGGTTTCCTGTGTTTGCAGGCATTCCTGTTAAAGAGCTTCCTGTTCTCGTTAGCTGGCTTTGCAACTTTTTTTAAAATAAAAAGGAAATTGCCATTTAAATGTGTGTCTTATATTTAAAACTTGTATAGTTTATGATCTCAACTGTTATGCTCGGCAGATCTGGGTCTTCATGAGAGTGATGCTGGCTGCTTCCTCTGGAAAGACTGAACTGGTAGTTTGTCAACACAGCAAGGGATGGGTAGTTTAGAGATTGCAGAGGCTGTATTAATCAGTTAAGACAGGCTTTTTTCTTGTTCTCTGTAGTACCTTGAGGCAGAAGATGAATGTTGGAATCAGATCAAGAATTCTGACTTCAGTGGTCTTCGTTTTATCTTCACATGCTGCATAATATGAATACTAACTTGCTAATGATGTCTGGATGCATTCCAGGTCAATCTCTGATTAGTTTTAAGTAACATCTGTCACTAGCAACCAAGCTGACAACCAACTATGTTATTTTCTTACGTAATAAAATAAATGCTGACGTCAGCATTTAGAATGGGTTGTTTTCATTGGTTTTGGACCAGCATATTTAAATTTTAGGAAGAAATAAAAGGGAGCTTGGAAAAGCTGTGTCTTCAAAATATAGGCTTAGTAGGAAACTTCGGTTGTGTGGGCAATTAGTTTCCGTCACATTGCAACTGTGCAAGATAGTATCCGTAGTATTAAAGAATTAAGTCTCACTCCCCTCAAATTGAGACAACAAAGTTGCAACTTGGCAGTGAAAACTTTTAACCTTTGCTTGGGCAATACCAAAAAATCCTAAATTCATGAAGTAGGGAGGTCACTATTCAAATCCCCTCCTCAAAGCAGTTTCAGCTCGAATGGGCTACTCAAGGCCTTGTCCATTGCATCTTTAATAGCTTTAAGGCCAGAGCTGTCCTGGGCAGGCTTTCCAGTGAATGATCCCCCCCTCACTGGTGGTCAGATCTTAATTACTTTGTGTAAAGTCATCAACATGATTGAAAAACTTCCATGCCAACTCTTTGGTATAAGCAATGAATGGAATTTTTTGTTCTGTAATTTTTAAAAGGTTAGTGTAGCTTTAGTTCTTCTGCATATTATTTGTTCTATGTTTTAAATGCCAAGAAAAAAGCTTTTTGAATGATGATGCAAAGTCTGTATATGTAGATTCCTCTGAGCAAAGAAACGTAATGGCCAAGTTTTCAAATTCTGAACACTTAGGATACTGGTTTTTGCTGTCTGGTAGGAATTAGCTTCAGAATCATACAGTTCTGAACCTTCTGAACTTAAAGGGAATTAAAACCCAACAATTTTGTGCTTTAGTAAATAGCTACTGTAAAAGAGATCAAGGAGCCAGAAGGTGTTGCAGGGAAAATAAAGACATGAGAATCCTCAAAATAAGCTTCCCAGACCTTACCATCATGTTGAAAACTTCATTGTGACTGTTTTTGTAAGCCAGTATCTTTACTACTAAGCTGTGTTGAAAATGTGGATACAACTAACTTCTCCAGTTAATCAACTTTAGATGATATGTTGATTTTAAAGCTCTTCTAGCTACTACACAACAGAAGATTTCAAACTTGGAGGCTGGAAAGGTAAGGGAGTTTAGTAGGTTGTTTTGCCAGTAAAGTGTGAGATTATATTTTAGAAAAAACATTATCTGTTCTCAGAAAAGGTTAAGAGTAACTGCCGATAAGATTCCATTAGTTTTTGGGATGGTAAACATTTTTCCCCCTTACTGAACATATAAAAAGTATCATAAAGCTTGTAATGGCAGAGGTCATAATTAAGGTATTTAAAGATCTTCTGTTTGCCCTGTAGCTGATTTGTATTTAATTTAAAGCCAGATTAGAGTTTATGACTACTTTAGGTTAATATAAAATGTTTGATTGGTAGGCCAAAAGAAAATTATTTTTTTCAAGGTCTGTACAGAGAAGAGCTGTCCTCAAAGTATGTACAGAGGCACTGAAGCATAGGAAACTTGGGAAGAGATGCCAGTACATCAGTTAAATAATAAGGTTAATAGGACAGTTGATTCTTAGTTTATAGCTGTTATCTGGTTGGTGTTTCGGGTATATGTGTGTCTGTCTGTCTCTGTTCCCTCTGCCTCTCCAGACTGGGCATTATATTCTCCTTCTGCCTGAATAGATGGTACAGGTGCATGGTGTGGTGACAGCATTTCCTGATAATAGTGTTTTATAACATTAGATGTTTAGTGGTTTGGAGGCACTGTATTTCCAGTACGAAGGACAAATCAGAGACTGTCTATAATTACACGGCTTGAAATACTGTTCTTCCTTTTTAAGTACCATCCATATAGTAAAGAGTAACAAATGAGATGCTACAGTTTGTGATGTTGATATAAAACATAGCAAGTTTCCTTAGTTTTGCCTTCTCTTAAGTTGCTTTTGCTATCATTGTCCAAAAACTCTGATGTAAAGGAGAAAAGTTTCTGTTGTCAAAAACTAGAAATAGTGATCACCTACGAGAGTACCTTGAGGCATTTAGGGAAGGTCTAACTGGACAGTCTGATGAGCACGCTTAATCCCAAAGAAATGTGCCAGTGTTCAAGAGAGTGGCAAAATAACCTAGGTGAGAATGGATACAAGCCGGCATCATCTAGGTGCCAGTAATAAAAAATACAAATGAGTGAATGGAATAACTGCAAGTCAGTCTCGCAGCATGCACCATGAGAAAATTCTTTGCAGAAGTATCTTTAGGTAATATTTAACTCTTTAATAACATTCTAAATTATTATTCTTGCTGTGAAGTATTTTAATCAGGGACTTTTCATCTGTAGTTTTCGAGGTCACAATTTCTGTGCAACATGCAAACTTAAGACATCACACATGCAGGACAAAGTTGCCCAACACTGTACTTCTGGAAGTTTTTCTGTAATTCCTGAAGTTGACTTTTTTTGTGACGTAGGCAGAGTGAATTTGATACTGCCGGGGAAAACAAAAATCTCTTTCTGTACCCTAGCTACTAATCTTTTAGCGGGCAATTAATCTAAACACATCTGCCTTTTTTTCAGAATTGCGTTCTCAAGGCATAGTACAGAAATAATTTCTATTTGCATATATGTATATTATATGAAAACCTGAAATTGTTATGAAGTTAGCCATCTCTTATGGAGATGGACAGCTTCATTCCATATGAAATGGTAAAGTGGCGATCACCAGAATTCTGATGTGATACAACTATTTACTGAAGTGCCTTAGTTGCTGAAATAGATGGGAATTAATTACCTAGATACCTTTTAAAGTTTTGCTCATTGGTATTTACTCCAACAGTAATTCAATGTCAATAGTATGTAATGCTGGTGTAAAATTGTTTTCTGGGTTTAAAACAACCCTATATTATGAACTTTTCACTTACTTTTATCACATTAATTTTTGGCAAAACCTTTTTTTTCCACATGTCAAAACAGGTATGCATTGCATACTTTGCATCACTGGAGAAAAGTAGCATCAATATTATAAATGCACTTCCTGGTTAATTTCTGTAACTGAAACGATATTTTGCTGTAACTTAAAACTGTTTTTCCAGTGACAAGTTTAAATTCTGCATTTGTTCTTTAGCATATACTAAAGCTGGAGGTGAACAGTGTGGTAGCAGCTTTCTGGCAGACAGCCATACACTGTTAAAAAATGAACACACATAACCACCATCTCCAACAGGATAAGAAATTACATTCAAAATGTGTAATTTCTTGTATGTTTGATGGAATCAGTAACTGAATCATGTAGCTAAACACATGAAACTTAAACTACGTATAGCATGTCAACTAATATAATAAACATCAACTACATAAAATATCCACTAGTTTTATCATGAAGGCACTTTTATTTAAAAGCAAAGCAGCATTAAACATAGATACTGGGCCAGGTCCTTATTTGTGACTGTTCATTCTGTATGTGTAAAGGAACCAAAAGTCATCTGAGCCTGATGAAAGCCTGAGGAAAATGAAAATAGGAAAAAAGTACACCTCACCCTGCCTTCTGCGATCCAAGGTGGATAGCAAAATGCAATCTTAACAGGTTGTTGCTGCAAACAGTTTCTTGATTACTACAGTTACTTTAGGATGTGTAAACCCAATTAAAACACGTACAGCTAGAGTGCTTAATAAATTCAAGAGGTGTGTGGCTAGAGAGGTAATATATTGGCAAAGTAACAAGAAAACAATGTTCATAGCTGCTTGAAAGCTTAGTGCAGTGTGTGGACACTGTTCATCATGTAAGTTTAAGCAAATGTGATTACAATATAACATCTATGCAAATATAATACAGGCATCTATTTAAATATTTAGTTTTCTAGCTACTGAAATTGTCCACTTCCAGCAGATTTTTCCATTCTTTGAAACTGGTCATTTGTTGTCTGGCACTTTAGAATTAGTGCTGATTCTTGCTCCTGTTGGAATTTTAAATATATAGCCCTGGTGAAATTTTAGATCCAACATACAAAAGCCTTTAGGTAAAGGGTTTATTTTTCCCCTTAAAAATTCCCCTCTTAGAACAGCTTTGTTATCTCACTTCCTTAGTAGCACCAAATTCATCCTCCTCATCTTCCTCTTCCTCATCTTCATCTTCCTCATCCTCCTCTTCGTCATCTTTTCTTAGTGTTCTGTGGGAAATCTGCCAAAACAAAAATCCAAAAAAGGGATATCAACTGTTTGTTCTCTGCAAACAAAAAACCAGTTCTCCAGTTCTCCATTGGCATTTTCAGTCTAAATGTTTGCAGAGTTTTCATTTGCAGGAGGTGGTAAGTTGTTTATTTATTAACCCCTTCGTAACATACATCCACTGGAAAGATACATGACACAGAATAAAAATACTGTAATGATTTTTTAAAGCTAAAAAAATCCCTATAGTCCTTGACAACTATTATAGGATAGAGAAAATGGTATTTTGATCCAATTAATGCTAAAAATCAAGATACAAATCAGTTTTTTCCTGGGTTGGCTATTGAAACAGCAGGCTGAAGATGCGTATTAAGTAATCTTGAAGACATCAAAACTCTTACGTTAAAAGCTCAAAACTATGCTGCTCTAAGCTTTTTTTTTTTTTTCATGAATGACTTAGACAAACTTATTAAAAGAGTCTTGATTCATAGATGAACTTCTTTCCCTGCCCATCAGTGCTTGCCTTCAGTGACTCCCCTTTTTGGTTCATCAAACATTAAAAACAAGTGCCAGCTGCCAAGCTTTCATCTCATTTGACAGATTTTGCAGTCTGCACTTTTTTCTAATGAGGACTCAATCTAATTCCTATTGAAGATAGATTCTTCACAGACAATGCAACATTTACAATTTAAAGAAGGATATATGGGGTTTTTTTTCTTTCCCCATGAGAAAGAGAACATTGAAGACAGTTATCCAAGTCATCTGGAATGCTTTTGAAAAATTATTTCAGGTTCAGTAGTTCTCTAAGGGCATCTGCAGCTCTAACTTTGATTATATTTTCTCTGTCTTCTCACATACAGTGATATAATAAAACTTCTGTACTGAAGACAAAGCTTGCCCTTTTTTTAAAGCAGCCCCCTATTTTAAAAGTCCTTAAATGCTCATTATTAAATTGACTTCTGAACGTTATAATTCAAACAGCCATGTATATAATGTAAGTTTTTTTGTGTGTGCATAAAGTGAACTGTAGTCATTGAACTTCTGAAAGCAGAAAAATCCTTAAGTCTTGTTGATGCTCACAAAGTACATAATTTAGCTTGAAGCAAATGATTGCTTACAAATTCCTGAACACAACAGAAAATTAAGTTAATCATTGGATGAAGCTGGGTTAACCTGAGTTGAAATGTTTAAAATAGCAGTCTCTCATTCTGAGAAAGAAGAAAAAGACAATGGCACTGATTTCTAATAGGAGACTAAGAAATGCTGCAGATTGAGCCTGTTAAGGTAGCTTCATTTCAATGGCATAGACTAATTTTCCAAGCTTTTTTTCTAGTTCAGAGCATCTGAAATTCTTCAGCAGAACTTGCATCATGTTTCTGAAGAAAAGCTCCCCCTCACCCTTTCCTCAAATAAGAAGTGTTTTGGCTTTATGGCTTTTTTCTGCTCACTACTCAAATACCTCTGACCATGCAGCAATTAACTAAATGATACATTAAATATTATCAGTGGTGGTGATAAGATGGCTATCCCTACGAACCAAACTGGATCAGGGAGGGAAAGTGAGAAAAGAAATTACGCAGTTTAAATCCAAGTTACTGTGCCAAAGACCTAAAACATACCAGTACTGAAATTATTTTTTTGTAACTTAATGCAAAAAAAAAAAAGAAAAAGGAATATAATTTGTTGATCATAAATAATTTTATGTAAAAATTAATTCTATGAGTTGCATGTAGGTGATGACTGTCCTTGCTTAAGCAGTTCAGCTCCACATTTCACTGCAAATGCTACTACAGAAGCATAGCAATTCTATCCTCATGTCTTAGTGTTGGAACATTTGGATGCAGACATTTTCAATAATGGTTAAAATGATACTTTGCTGTCCTCCAGAGTCAGTGCAAAAGTTTTTTATATTTAATGCATGTAGATAAAACTTGTGTAGTTAAGTTTGATTTAAAATATCTGGAAAAGGTCATCCTGTTTTGCTATAGTTCTAAAATACAAGATATACCAACCTGAATCAGTAAACCAAAATGGTGAGGATAAATTGCCAAGTAAAGTGTAAAATGAAGGATGTAGCTCTTTGTGAAAAAATGAATCAAGCCCAAGAGGTACTTCAGATTTTTAACATACAGATAATACAGAAAGTTGGTGCACAGAACCAGAAATAAATTCAAGGATGGTATGTGTTAAATCCTCTGAAAAGACCTGAATTGTGTTACTGGCACACTTCATTCCATCTGGTATGCAGTGACTTCCAACACTGTCCCTCACCTACAGGTTAGCATTTGTGTGTGTGTGTGTCCTCCCCTGCCCCACAGACTTAGGCCGTGTGATTCTGTCAACTGCTTAACACATTATTTATACCGCTTTACATTGGAAATTGCAAAGTACTGCATTACAGTCAGTAAAGGACTACCGTGTAGCAGGAAACTAGATCTGTGAAAAATTTCAGAGTGAAAGATCCACAGAAAAGATAAAACAAGTCAGCTGAAGGTTTTTCTGAATACAGCATTTTTTTTTCTCATGAGATGTTTGGTGGTTCCAGAGATTAGAGCACTTAGTGTAATTCAGCACCATGCTATTTGCAGAATCAGGAAGGGCAACATCGGGGGGTGTGTGGAACAGGCTGCCCTTTCTTCACTGCCCTATGGTGACTGCATTAGTAGGGTGTTCTGCCCCTTTTTTCTGCCATATGATCCTCCTCTGCAGATACACTGCACAGCCAAGTAAGATGACATTAGTTTGAATTGCATTGCAGTTTCCCTCTAGGTCTAGATGACTTCCTGTTCTTTTCATGTAAGTGAGAGGTTATGAGAACACTAACACCCAAAGTTATAATTAAGAGAGCAGTCTAGGAAAAGAGAAAGGTTAACTTTCAAGTTAGTCAAAATGGAGTTGCACTCCACCTCTGTGAGAAATCACAGTGTACATACACTCAGTTTTCTGCTGTTCTGTGTTTTTTCTCTCTTACATTTTCTGAAGTAGCCTGAACATGAAATTTGCTTGAGTGATAGAGTGGACTGGTAAGTTACTGGTAAGTAACTGATAAGTTACTCAGTCAAGGTAGTACTTCATGCGCTGCATCTAGGTTGTATCTCTTCAGATGATACAATTCATACTTTCAACAACAGAACAGATCAACTGTAATAACTGATGTGTTCTGTGTTGAGAGCAGAGGTGTAAAGTGTGAGGTCAAGAAAAGTTCTCCTTACTACAATATCAGTGCATGATTCTATTCAAAGAAGTAAGATACATAGATTTTAAATGTGACTTTGTCCTAAACACTGGTAAGAATCATCGTAGTTACAGGATTACAGTTGAAAGAAATTAAAAATAACTTAGCCATTTTGCAATGTCTGCGAGTTTACTGCTGTAAACAAGTAGCAAAGATATTTGCAAGGTAGCTGATCCAAAAAGAGTGGCACAGTCTTCAACTGTTCACTTATTTGTATCATCCTTTTCCTCACCTGCTGTGAATTTTCAGAGTACAAAAGGAGAGGTCTGTTGGTCACAGGTTTGCTCTGCTGCTAGAATGTATCACTACTCTGAATTAGGATCTGGTAGAGAGTCCACACACTAGAATCTGAATACTAAGAATATGCAAATGTATTTAAAGAATGTCACTACTCTTTCAAATGAGCTCCTAGATGTCCTCTCTGCAAGATGCCACAGTTTGTTGATGGAAGACAAAGTATCGCTGGAAATGGCATTTGTCAAAAGTGAGCAACACAGCTTTAAAAGCCAAGGTTTTTTTCCTTCAATGATAAAGCTGCACTATTAAGAGCTTTATATGATATTTATGCCCTTGAAAGTTTCTTTACCTTTCTGATGGTCCTACACTGAGTAAAGACAGTGGATCCATGTGCATTAGCTAAAAGATTATCTTAAGTAGAGCTTTAATACAGTGATTTAGCATGTAATTTTTCTTTCTTACCTGTACTGTTCTCAGTGAAGATTTTGAGGAGCCAGTTCTCTGCAGGGGGGACTTGGAATTTGCACGAACTATGTCTAAGCGAGACTGATAGTCTGGTGGATAAAGTGAGCTCCGAAAAACCTAATCAAATGGAGAAAGCTGTGACTTGGATGCTTGCAAACTAAGAATCACCAAGAATGAAGCTAGCAGAAATGCAGCATTGGACAATGAAACCTCATCTAAAGATGTGCATCAACTGTAGTTTGGACTGATCACTTTTAGCTGAAACAACGTCTTTGCTTAACCTGAGACACATCACCATACTTATGTGGTCAAAGTACACATTCTTCAGAGGTTTGAGGGCATTTACACAGGGAAAACTGCAATGGTTTCCCAACATATATAGCTGAGTTTCAGGATAAGCTGGAAGTATGAACCCCAGCAACTCCTTCAAGCTATTTCTTGCAAAGATGAACTCTTAGCCCCTTCACAAGCAAAGCTCTGCTGTCGGTCACAACTGCATCAGAAAAATTTTACTTGAAATGTACAGGAGATGTACAACTCAATAAAAATTTGGGAAACCTCTTAGAATACAGGGGAGACCGTAACATCCATTATATTTTCAAGTTATTTCAATAACCAATAAAGCTATTTGTGCAAGACTTTAAGTCAAGGAGATGGTAAATTATGGTCAGTATTGTTATGAAAAGTAAATAATTGTCCAGCTAACAGGAAATTTAAAATGAGATTAGAAATTTGGTTGTGAAAGACAACACATTGACTTAAAGGAGATTTCTGAACTGGTGCCACATGACATCAGAACTGTGGAACTAGAATAGTACAAAATTGCAATGGCATAGTTTAAGTGAAGTAAAATTACCAAGTAATCTCAAATATGACTGTCACTGAAGACTCATGTTTAAGTCTTGTGCTAACTTGGTTCTGAGCTATGTCATAGACAAAATAAAATTATGACTGGTAGGATTTACAAAAAAAGACTGAAAATGATTCAACTTTTTTGACAAACATATATACACAACACACATTTCAATGATACTAAGTTTAAAGGCCCAACATCCCGAAGAACTGCAAGAATGAATAAAGGACTGAAAAGCATGTCTTGGGAAAGAGAGACTATAGTTCAAGTAGAAAAGAAAGGGTGACTTGAAGCAGTTAACTGCCACAAGGCAAAAAATCCCAGTGTAGTAAATAACAAATGTCTCTTAATTCTAGAACAGCCTAATAACTAAAAGATGAAAAATGACTAGAAGATGAAAACAAGCAAACAGAATTCAGGTTAGAGAGAGATCTTTAATGCAGTAATTAGTCTTTATATCATTTTATCATAGCAGTGCAGGATTTTGTCTATGTGCATCTTTAAAGCAAGATTCACTGCAGAAGTGTAAATTGTGATTAGCTGATCAGCTGTGATTAGCCGAGCTTGGAATGGCAGATAATTTTGTGAGTCTCTTTTCTGTGTTTTATGGGAAATACTAGATTGCCGCTGCAGTTGCTCTCTGTGTTCTCTGAGATTATAAAACTGCATGCTCTTACTGAAAAAGTGCTAAAAAAAGGCTTGGTATACATGAGTTTGTTCTGGGAACCTGAAACATTTGTTGCATTTTTCCGCATTGGATGTGTAGCCCAACTGTGAAAACTGGTTTTTATACAGGAAGTAAACAGAAAAGCAAATCTTAATCACTCTTACCTCCAAATCTTCATTTTCATCAATATTTTGGATATTTTGGTAGGCAGCAGTATATATCTCTAAAGCTTTCCCATGGAACAACATTTCAATGGTTATAAATTCAGAAAATATGTTCTGAAAGCATATTAAAAGAAAGGCTTTCTTAATGGAGTAAAGTACATTTCCACTTCAAAAAATTACAGTATTCTGTGTTTGGTATTTATATGATATAAATAACTGCATGATACTTATTACTTTTAAGCAGTCAGACCTGAATTTTAGAAATTAAACATACATGCTGGCTGGGCTATCACTTATGCAGTTATTATTTCATAATAAATTTTAAATAAATACTTTGAAAAGGAAAGAGGAAATGTATTAGGAATAACATGTCTTGCTGAAAAGTCACTTGATAATCTCCAATATGTATTCACAAGATGTAGTCAGTCAGAAGTTTTGCTATTTTGAAGACCGTCTTTTATAACAGGTTGGGGATTAGTTATCTGTAAATTCTATACATATCTATAATTTACAATTCTGTGCAATATTCATGAATACCATGAGACTTGTATTTCAGTGAATACTGAATGTTGCTAATCTTGCCCCTGACTAACTATATTTACTATGGTAAATTTATTATGCAAGATGAAATGAGAGCACACATACTTTGATGTCCTTTATCTTCTGTTTCTCAAAGTTATCAATGGTTTCCTCTAAGTGCTGAGTTGTTCGAGCAGCATCCAGTGTCGCTCTATGCAGTTCATTTTCAGCCTGGTAAAGTAACACAAAGGTGAAATTAGTCTTGTATTTGATACAAAGCTATTTGCTGTAATTGCCATGAAAACATTAAAGTCTGAGTTTTGAAAACAATACATATCTGTTACAGTATTTTAAATCTGAAGCTTAATGAACATATAAAGATGCTTTCTACACTGTTGTGACTTTGATGTGAAACATGAAAAATGACCAGCTGCAGCCAGTCAGGAAAGTCCCTCTGCCCTGATTCATTTTCTGTAATAATCGTGATAATTCTGCTGAGCCAGCCCTGACACCCTGTTGCCAACACAGTGACTGGGTTTAGGTACTTAACCCAGCATAGGCCAGAGTGGTGGGTGAGCAGGAAAGATCACCCTTTGTTTTCTAGTGCAGATCAACCTGCTGGGTCCAGAAAGAATCTTTTCCAGTATCATGTGCTGAACCTCATCTTAGTAAGTTTTTATAAATTATTTAAATAGACAATTATAGCAGCAGCAGGAACTAATGTGCTTTTCCTGCAAATATCTTAATCTGCAGGCTAGAGTTACTGTAATTTTTAGATTGAAAGGCATTTCAGGTATTTTTAATATTTTTGTATTATTAAAATATCTTGTAAAAAACATCTTCAACAGGGCACTGGGAAGGGGACACATCAACCAATTCCTAACACATAACTACACAGTTTTTCTTATTTTGTTACTACAAAAAGCATTTTAGATAGCTATTTTAATTAGATATAATTATGAACTTTATAGGCAGTTCACTACCATTTAATGATAATGAAACCTACCCATTAAAGATATTGAAAACTATTCTCATTAAGTCAAGTCTGAGAACTGTGTACTATTACAAATTAACAACGTATAGTTGTAAGAGGTTGCACTTGAAGTCTACAAAATCTAGGTCTAAACTTCTGTTAATTTCCTTGCATTATTGGTCAAACATCATATACTAGTGATAATTACAGGCTCAGTCAATAAGTATCATCACAAATCTATTTTGTTGTGAGATTTGAAAGTAGTATATGGATCAAGTATTGTATCCTATGATCAAGTTGTAGGGTTCTTTCCATTTCTACAAAACTGCAGCTTAAGAGAGGATTTTTTTTTAATGGAAGATGACACCACAGGTCCAGTTCCTGTAATCTAGCTTTTAGTGTTACATATATAGAAACCTAAGGCATAAGGCATGCTCTATTCACTTCTTTGATTATAATCTGCTAATCTTGTATTACAGGATTATCAGTTTGGAACAATCTCCTTTCAAAAACAGCCTAAAGTCACAGACACAATTCTGCAATTACTGGGCAAACAAAATTGACAATGATCTTTAGTAGTATGTAAGGTTACCTGTTCATTTCTCTTTATTGATTTTGCCCAAAACACAGGAGGGAAGGACAGTAAGAAAAGACATTTTGTGTATTTTCAATTAGTTCAATCAGTCACTCTCTGTAAGTGAAGGCAGCAATTATGCATAAGGAGCCCTTACACATACAAATACAGTCTGTTATTTCTATGATAATCAAATAGATCTTCTCAATACATCTTAAATAGATTGGACATAATTTGTGCACAGATGCTTTGGGAGAGGAATTCTGTTTGTTGTAGAGTGAAGTGTCTAAAGTCGCAGAGCCTGCATAGTTTGCACAACAGCAGTTTGGTATTTTCTCTTCTGAACACTCACCTGTGACTGGAAATATTAGTAAAGGAAAAAATGGAAACATAGTCAATATTCATGGAAGTATCAATTTTCACTTCTACTTTTAATATACTGTGAACTGTTTACCTCAGTTATTTCAAAACATCTCTAAATTTAGTGCGATTATTATGTTGTCTGAAGCTTCTGGCTGTAAGATGTACAGTTTGTTAGAGCTTTGCTAGAATTCAAGTATCCAGGCCAAAACATTTCAGGACAGCTGTTTGTCTCAGATGAGGGTTTGGTTATTTATTTTTAAAAGAATAAAATAAAAAGCAGGCAACCTAGGCAGACTACTTCAGGAAAAAAATCCATTTTGATTTACAAAAATATATTTTTGTATTTTTAAAAATCTGGCAATGTTTTCTTTCCAAAGCTGTGCTAACATCCCATTTGTAAGATGGGAATGAGTACAGATCCTTTGCTATCTGTGGCCAAAGTTGTTCACTGCTGCAACATCACAGTTGCTCAAGAATAAGAAAACCCCTGCAGGAGCCCAGCTCATGTTCTCTAATGTGGTAAAGCCTCTCTCAGACCTCAAAGCTGACCCATACACACCTTCAAAAAAGCAAATGAACACATTCCTGCTCCTAATACCTTTTTATGCGTTTTGTGTCAATCACTTTAAAATGCAAATATGCAGCATTTGGTACCTTTGTCCATGTGCACAATCAGACCATACTGAGACTTTATAACTTCAGGCAAAGCCTTAAGTACAGAAAACAGGTGTTACAAGAAGCTAAGTCACAGAAGGGCATTTGGGAGAAGCTTAGAAAAGAAACAAGAAGTGAACTAGGTGCCAGTGACATACCTGTGAAATGAAATGGGATTTAGTTTGAGGGAGAAAAATGGGATCAGTCTCCCTCTGGGGAAAACAGCTTACTGTTTTAAGTTACTCCCTTAATTCCAACAAAAGAGAACTTTGCAACACAGCTCAAGTTCTAACCCTGTGGCTGACATGCATGTGTCTTTATTATATGAGGAATTCTAATTAGTCATCACTTGATTTAACTGATTTGATTAATATTAAATGGAAATTCTCTGGCAGAGACAAAAATAAAATGTAGTTCTCCTGTGCTGCATTTGACCAACACAGTAATTTTCACTCTTTCTACAGTCTCCTGCCCCAGTCACTAGAAAGATCCTGAAGATTCTGAAACAGAGTTGATAAAATCCAACAACAAATAGGATTGCTTAACTCCTGAGTCCAACACTAAAATGTAATAAAAAGTAAACTGCACATCATGAACCTAGATCCTGTATCACAATATGTAAGCAAAAAGGGACTGAATCCTACTTGCCTTGATCCCTTTTATTTTGGCATTCCACTTCTGTGCTGTGAATAGATTCTGATTGCTTCAAAACTTGAAACTTCAATGCAATTTTAATGGACATTCTAATTCAGTTTGATGGAGGCTTAATTTTTCCTCCTGTGATACAAAATAGTATACTGGGGAGGGTGACTGGTCTTTGGAAAGGAAGAGTAGTCTAGTTGAGTATTCTACTAACAGAATAACAACTTTTCCTTTCATGCAGCTGGAGGAAACTCATATCCCATCTAGGTACCAGGAAGCACAATTACCAAAATGGCAGGGAGAAAAACAACAAACCAAAAAATCCACAGAAATGAAAAAGAAATTGTCTGATTACACTTACTTGCAAAAACTTCCAAATTCCTAGATGTAATCTATGCCTACCTCTCTTGCATAAACATATCAAATAATTCATAGTTTCTTTCTTTTAAATTCAAAAGTGAGTAATAAAGCAGCTGTAACTCATCATAAAGTTTAAGAAAAGATTTGACATTGGAAACAGTCCCTCTAAGGAGCATTATTGTTACTACTACTTCCTAAACACAACAGTTTAATTCCCAAGAAATTTTAAAAATATTTCTCATAGTGACTAGAAATGAAGGATACGATAATGTGTAGATCTGATGGATTCCGCTGACGGGTCTTTTCCAGTTGAGATAATTGCTTGGCTTCTCGGTTCTTTGCTGTTAAAGCTGCTTTAAGATCATCCTAGAAAGAAAATGTTTTAGACACGTTTGAAATATATCTAGGATAATACAAAATATGCTCTCCTTCATACATGCATTGCCTAGAAAACAGGGACAAAACTTCTGCTTTGAAAAAAAACACCCTTTACTGATCTTATCCTGTTAATTGATCCTCTGAAAGAGAAGTCAATGGGCACTGAGAAAGTTTAGCACCCTGTGCAACTCCTGACAGCACACACTAGAATTTAAAATGTGGGGAAGGAAAGAAAAAGATATTCACAGCTCTTCATGAAAAGTATAGTAGATGGTCACAAGCTGAGATCCCTGACTTAGCAACAGAATAAATGTGATACTTAGAAATAAAAAGTGGCATCAAATAAAGTGGCATCAGTAAGAAAACACCCAAAGCAGGCAGCAGTCAGTACCAAGCAGAATTTACGAAGAAAATATAACTGCTGTCACCTGTCCAGTGCCAACTGCTGTCACTGCTGGAAGTGGAGCTGCTGAAGGGGCTGGAGCAGAAGTCTGATGAGGAGTGGCTGAGGGAGCTGGGAGTGTTTAGCCTGGAGGAGGCTCAGGGGGAACTTTTATCACTCTCTACAGCTCCCTGAAAGGAGGCTGTAGCCAGGTAGGGGTCAGCCTCTTCTCCCAGGCAACCAGTGACAGATGAGGACATATAAGCTGCACCGGGGGATGTTTAGATGAAATACTAGGAAATTCTTTTCCACTGGAGGGGTGGTCAGGCATTGGAATAGGCTGCCCAGGGAACTGGTGGAGTCACCATTCTGAAAGTGTTCAAAAAAGGTATGGATATGGCACTTGGGGACATTGTTTACTGGTGAACATAGTGGTGCTGGGCTAATGGTTGGACTCAATGATCATAAAGGTCTTTTTCAACCTAAACAATTCTATAGTTCTGTGCTACACAGATTTTAAGGTACCATAGGAATTCTATGGCTGAAAGGGTTAAACTGCATATTTATATATATTTGCATTTAGTAAAGTGTTTAAAACAATTTGAAACAAAATACTTTGCAGTAATGATGTAGCTGGAGAAGATAAAACTTAACTGAAAAGGCAGAAACTGGTGATAACCATTTTTGCTCCTCATTTCCAAAGGAGTAGTAGTATGTACTTCTACGAAAACTTGTGACAATTTAAGAATGTTTATCTATCAGTTTTCTCAAATTATTGTTCATGCTACAAAACTGTGTTTTGCAAATTGTTTGACATTCATGGAATGTAAGATGTATGGAAAAGGACATTAATTTTGATGGCTCCAGTTTAAAGGAGTAGTAGTTTAGAACAAGCAGAAATACAGTCTAAAGTCTTAACAAAATCTGAGGCAGGATTGGGCATGCAGTTCAAATGACCTTTTACTCTAAAAATACCACTTCCCATTTCTTTACTACTCCAGAATGGAGTTAGAGCTATTAGAAACTATCATATTGGGAAGTTGTCTGAGCTCCTTCTGTGGATTTCAAAATTTTAATGCTTGTATATCTCCTTCACTCAGAAGGATGTGCAACTAAGAATGTGTCTTTCAGCAAGTTTTGTGATCCTGTGACCAGATCACTAGTCAGTGACAAGCACAAAATTGCCAAGTTTCACAGTGCTGTGTGTTCCTTCAATAATGAGGCTGTACATGAGGTTGGGGTCAAAACATGCAGTTTCTTCCCTGTTTCTATCCTTACTGTCTGTATGTCCATGTATATAACTGCCATTTTGCTTCATCTCTAGGGAGACAGAGCTGGTTTCTGATAATAAAAACTACTTCATCTTCAGCCCATCAAAACTAGTTTTACTGATGTTCTTTCAGAAGGGAATTTACACCACCTCTAAGGTCAAAAACTGCTGAAAAGGCCTTTTGCCTTTATGAAAACCATGTGGCTGCAAGAAAAGCAATAATACAATTTTTTTTGAATTGTTTTGAGTTTTAAATTTTAGAGGTATAGAAAGAGAAAAGAACAGATTTATTTTTTAAACGGAACAAAGTTTTCTATCTCATGGTCACAGCTGCATGTTTAGTGCTATTCAATGACTGAGCCCTGTTAACAGCGCTGACTTTCTAGGCCCATTTAAAACAATCAGATTTAACACTGTGGCTTGAAAGGTTTCTGACTTTCATGCAAAGTGTACTTGAGGATGCAAAGTTCTAGAGTTGACATAATTAAATTCAGTAATTTCTTTCTAGCGTGTAGTGACTTTGGAAATACCCAGGGACTGAACAGTTACCTTCACTACCCCTCTTTTCTGTAGCAACAGCCACCATGAAACATACTTCTCTTCTACCCAAAGTGTGACAAAGAATTAGTGCTACTATGGCTGTAGTGGTGAAGCTGTGTACAAATTTTGGATGTACAAAAGTAGGGCCCAGTTACATACATATTTTGTCTAAGATGTTGAAAAACTGAAAAGGGTGCAGAAAAAAACCCAATAAAAATATTAAAAAGCTGGGTAAAATGCAATTCATGGTGAAAGAATCAAGGTGTACATTATTACCTAACAGAAAAAAAGTGAAAAATTGGTTTTACTATCATCTAAATACCTTCATCCAGAAAAAACCCAGAGCATTACAGAGCTCCTTCATCTCAGTGGAGCATATAACAAGAACCAAAGATTAAGTGAAGTCTTTCCTTTAAAACAAAACACCACAAACATCAACTAACCACTAACTACCACAAACAGTCCTACATTCACCTCCAGTGTCTTTAGACCAAGCTTTGACATGTTTTTGGAAAATATGCTTTAATTACACTCAAGGAAAAATGGAATGGAAAGGAACAGGCAATGAGATAAAAGGTACAGAGAATATAAAATTATTCACAGTCCTTCTAGGTTTTAACTAGGAATTCAAGTCACATGTAAGATCTCTGGTCACCCATCTAATTTCAAATCATACAGAAGTATAGCTACAGTTCATCCACCAGACAATGAGCTGGCAGAGCCTCATCACTGTACTGTTACCTGCTTTAGTCACTGAAGTTATTAAAGCAAATCAATCCTTTCTTCTGCACGTGGATCACCTTGGTTTTATGATGTCCTGTTTTACATGAAGAAAAGGAACCAGGAACAGAGTTGCCAAAAAGCAGAAAAGTGAAGATTGATAGATAGAACAATGAAACAGAAAGAAATCCTCATATTCTACATTTAAGCTGCATTACAGGACAAGAATATTGTATTAGCTTCCACTGAAGCTATTCAGCATCGTGAACCAGAACAAGTGAATGAAACAATTTTATTGCATTAGCAGATAAAGGACAACACTACTTTGATTGACCTGGGCCTCTTTAAAGCATTTAGTAGCACAGGACATTGATGTCTTACACCACAGAAAAAGCAACAGTTGTTTTTAGATAAAGCACAGAAATACTTCTGTGTAGATTCTGGAACAGATCCAGTAAGTAAGCAGCAGTGAGAACATCCCCTTTATAGAAAGTGCTATAATGACATACTCTGCCTGGTTTTACTTAGCTAATGTAGTTACAGGTAAAGCAGTCCTAGAACTAGCAGCTCGTGCTAGATTTACATGAGTGACAAAATTTCCTTTGTCGCTAAGTATGTCCCAGTGATTAGAGATCATAACTGAAGACCAGATAGTTGGAGTTTCAACCAGGGTTTATGGTCAACGTGCAATGAGAAAAAAATAACCGTTTAATGGCCTACATCTTTAGTGAACTCTGTCTTAGTTCAAAGGTAAACTGGTAAAATAGTTAATCCCATCTACAGTTTAAGAATGCTCTTGTACTCCTCACTGTAGCTAAAATAAACATGCAATGCTTTCTGAAAGGCAAAGATGACAGGAAATTCCATTCACTGTTGCAAGCAATGACTTGGTTTCAGTTGCTTCTGTCCTCAGCATTACTGGCTATCAGTGGCAATGCACCTCAAGACAGTCTCTTCAATGCTTTGGAAGCCCCAAGCACTGCTGTAATGTTTTGTATCCCCTCAGCAACCCTACTGCCACAAACACATGAAACTTGTCTCCCACCCTCAACGTTTATATCCTACTGAGTACTCACTTGTAGATCTCACAAACTGGGTTTCAGAGTGACCATTAAGATACCACGTTTTAGGCTCTATAGTCTACAGCTCTGCTAAGGACTACCATGGGTAGTCCTACTCAAGTGCAGTACACATTTCCTTCACAATCATTTCTCTAACCACCAAGTGAGGTAATTGTGCAAAAGGTTGCAAACATTCCACTTGGTTCTTCACCATATGGAAAAAAACCAGAACAAAACCATGAAAACTGCTTGCTTGAGATGCAGTGCCACAATCTACTCAAATTAACCATGATGAACACACCGCAAGATTTTTGTACATAAAATACCATCAAATAATAATAATAATAATTTAATATTTTGATTTATGTAGATTATGGTACAGACATATACATTGATTGTAGATTTGAGTTTGCAGGATTAAGGTATTCTCTGTATAAAATCCAAGTATTACGAAGATCTACTTTCATCCTACAAACTAGTGTCTGCTTACTAAAAATTACTTGCTCAAGCTTATCCTTCCTGGAGGAAAGAAACTCACAGATATTTTAAGGGAATATTTCAAACCCCTATAAACACTGTTTCTAAAATATAGTTCATGAAGAGACCTCAGATTTTTGTGTATCTTCAGGTCATCATGATGACTTAGCAGAGAAGGATTTAGGCCACTACCTACTTATCAGGTTCAAATGGGTTTTCTAAATTCAGAACTTTAATGTAGAACATAATTCTGAGTTAGAAAAGCTGTTAAAGGCAGCATATTGATGACTAAGAGCCAAAGTAGTAGAAGTAGTAGTAATAATAACAGTAATAATAACATCACTATCATCATCAAAATCAAACAATAATAAATGACATTATTCATAAATAAAAAAGTCTTGAGTTCACACTATCCAGGAAGTTTAACATTAATGCCTTTTCTGAGCATTTGCTTGTGCTCAAAGAGCCTGAATATCCTTGTCTTCACATCAAAGCTTTTTCTTCCAACATATATATAGCTTCAGTTCAGACATCTAACTACATAATTAAGTTAAACTGACTATTGAAATGTGAAAAATCAGAACCATTTTCCCCACAAACTAAAAGTTTTCAACTGAGTGGCCAGGACACTGAAATGTACCGTGTGAGAAAACAGATGTTTAACCTACCCTTTTAAGTTTCACTATGGTCCCATAACATTTCAGAGGTTCAACAACCTTGGCTTCCAGCCTGTCAACCTACAAAAAGAAATCATAAGGTTGCGAAAATCATCTATATCCATGGTATGCAGAAATGGGAAACAATTAATTTAATAGTGACTCATATTATTAGGAATTAAGTCCATAAATGCTGAAAAAATATTAGGATAAGAGTTTTTAAAAATTCTGTAAAAACTACAGTCAAGTACAATAGCCAAGAAGTAATTTGTTTTCTGAAGACCTCAAGCTGATTTCTAGTAGAATTCCTTTTTTCTTAATTAGATCAGGAAAAATGAAATATGGAAAATTCCTAATACATCAAACTGAGTACTAAATACATCCAACATTACATCTTGGAGTTCTGCAGCTTTCTATCTAAAGATCAATGTATTTGGTCTACTTACTTATAGGTTACAGACTAAGCCATCTTTGCTATCAAATATACTGTACAAAATAGAACACTTCTTAAAAATAATGGAAACAGCATCACTGGTACTAAGTGAACTAAAAATACCAATAACAGGGTGTGTAAAATGCGTAAATGCTCTCACATTTGAATGGTTGTGAATTTTTGTTTCAGTTTTCCTAGTCAGAAAAACAGCTACATATGGTCAGACAGGCAATAGGATAAGACCTGCTTGTCAAATCTGACAAAACTGCCTGAGTGGCCCCAGCGTAATCTGCCAATGACTTATGGATCCTGAGTAAGTCCTGTGGCCCATTGCTGCTACATCCAGATTACGACAAAATGCATACCTCTGCAAGGAAGGGACAGTTCCCTCTATACTGGTAGTCACCAGTCAGCCAAAAGCTATGCCATCTGAGCAAACATTTCTCCTTGATACCATCTACCAGCACACTGTCAAACAATTTCACTTGAACTTCCAATTGAATAGAAAGGAATAGGGCAGTAAACAACAAACACATGTCTAAACAACACACAGGTTACAGACATATCAGATAACCTGCCCATCTTGCTTACTTACCCTTCCATATGTTGTGGTACCTCACACCTCAGTATTTATGTATCTAGCACTGCAGCTAAAGACCAGAAATTGATAATCCTTATAAGCTAATTTTCTCTTGCCCACTTTGTCGGCAAACAGGAAAACTGTTGAGTGACTTGATGCCCAGAAGAAACAAAGCTGAGATAATATATTTTGTTTTCAGGAACAAAGGAGAACTTGATTTAAAGACTAAAAGCTTCTTTTTTCCTTTGCTGCTTCCGCCTTTTTTCCATCACAGGGCAGTGTTCGTTTGGCATGGCAGACAGGCACAGCAGGCCAAATGTCAGTTTTTAAAAACACATTTAAAATCAAAAAAAGCAAAACTCAAGTTGTGACATACATAACTCAAAATTACAGGTTCATAGTCTAATGATGAAAACAGAGAGATCATGCAGTCTGAGTTCACATTCACCTTTGGCCACAATATAAATTTTATCTATTAGCAGAGGATAATTTGCTATTACATGAATCGAAGCATAAGGACCTAGATGTGGCTCAGCTGGAGCCCGAAGTAGAAGAGCTTAAGGAAAAAATAAAAATCGCACACACCCTAAGGTTTCTTATTACTTCTTAAAAATCCCTCAGTAAATAGATTGTTAAAGATCCTCACATATTTCTTGTATTTCAAACTCTCCGCTTCCCATATTAACTAGTTTTAAAAGGTTTTCTTTTTCCACTTTGTTATTATGGAGAAATGACTTGCAATGCCCTCCAAAATAAGAAAGTTCTATCTGAAAACATAAAGAATGTCAACTACTTCAGTCTCTTTTTTGAATTATAGTGGGTCTTAGCTGTTCAAAGCTATAAATGATTATTTTCTACATTCTACTAAGAGAATAGATACATACTCCAAAAACTAGTTTGAGTACATGTGAATGAATTTTTCAATCTCAGTATTTGGAATTCTGCATTGTAAGTTACAGTTTGACTGGCACCACATAGAAATGTGTAAGTGGCATAAACACCTTTCTTTACACTCTTGCTTATCTAGCAGAAATGTGACAATATAGTCACAAATGGTCCAAATCAAGTTTGTACTTTTAGTGTTGAACTAAAACTTATGAAACCCACAGTGGTCCCTGACAGCACCTCTTCAATACCATTTCTGATAATGCTCAGCAAAAGGAAAATGACTGACTTTGCCTCAGCTGCTGCTAGACAACTCAAGTCACACAACTAGAAAAGAACACTTTATTAACCATAAAGCATAATCCAAAGTCTAAGACCAATAAAAAAAACTTGCTCTGTCTCAAATACTTTGAGTGTTCATAGGGATAGTGTTGCTGACTCCAACAGGACTAATTTTAGGCAGTTTTCAATGCAGTTATTAGGAGAGTAAATGATGAATGCTTTGGCAGCCTACCCTGCTCAGACACTAATATATTTAGACATGTTTTCTCCTATGTTTCTCTTCTGGTTGCAGAGTATATGATTTCCCTTTTAATCACAGATAAGTAACTGAAAAGTTCAGATGGCAAACACAACATGTACAGCTTTAATTTTGTACCTCTGCCTGGCGATAATCCTGAAGCCTGGAAAATTCATCTGCAAAGTTTTTCAGTCCAACTTTTAAGTTTGGTGTCTCTGTAGCTGCATATGCATATATTTCATTTACTAGAAGATCTGCTTTGTCTCGTAGTCTGGCAGTTTTACGTACATATCCAGCAAATATTTGGCACAATTCACCAAAATGTTTTTCCACATTTGAAACAGCATCTTGTATTTGTCTAGTCTGATTGTCCCTGGATACCAAAGAAAAGTAAGTGAAAAATAAGAAGGGCACAAATTTTTACAATGCATACAGAAGAAAAACTATATAATTAAACTATTAATAACTTGGATATCTCATTTCAGTGCACAGCAGAAATTATTCTTAAAAAGAGAATGTTGTAACTGATGTAATATGTGCTTATTTATGAATGAATAACAAACAAACAAAAAAGCAGATTTACACTTAAAGATCCAATAGATGAAAGCCCAAATCACAAAAAGCTGCTTGGAAGTCTTCCTCCTGCATTTAAGCCAAGGCTCACTATTACTATTGGTATTAGTTACTAATGCAGTGGTAACACCTGCAGTCTCAAACAAGACTTCTGCAAGACCACCCCTTCCTGCAACAGCCTGCAATCTAAACAGGCAAGTCAGTGGCAGGAGAAATTAGGCAGTAGAGGACAAAGTGGTAAAGGTATTATATATTCTTTAAATTGTGAACAGTTACCAAACTGCTCCTGATCAGCACTACAGAGGTTAAATACCAGCGAGAATTAAAGAAGAAAAGTGCATGGACACAAGAGGTGAAAACTTTAATACCACTGAAAGGACATTCATCCCACTAATAAATTATTTTCTTTTAAACGACATAAATCTAACTAATTTATTTGATCCAATGCCTGTATGTTTCATTATTAATGATTTAGATAAGTCATTCCAGTAACTCACATATTTCACTTTGTATTTTGCTTTCATATTGCTATATTATTTGATGGTCATGTGAACTCATGCCAGTTGTTGTTGATCTGACTGAATCAGCTCTAAGACAATTCAGCTAACAGTACCTGCCAGATACTGGGTCCTAAGAAGTCTCCATGGTCTAACACAGGGTTAGTGATGTGAAGTGCTAGAATTCTCAGCAAGAGAATTCACTCCTACCACTATCTTGGTAAGGGACAGAAACAAAAACTTCCTACACATCCTTAAATTATCCCAATACTTAAATACAAATATTAAAATACTGATTTCGTATCAGGATACATGATGATCAGAAAAAATCGAAGAAATTTGGTACTTTGAGACTAAACAACAACGCTGTCAATTCAAATGAAGAACACCTTTACTTCGGGAAAAGTATTTCATGCGTTAGTTCTGCCTTGGGCAAAAACCCGGTCGGATTGCTTCATGGCAAGCTGTCTGGAAGGTTTCACCAGGTGAGTAGGCAAGTAAGAATTTCATAAAGTACTAATAAAGCTGTTTCCCAAAATTAATACTACCTGATAAGCTCTTCAGTAAAAGGTATATCTTTCCTATTTTCTTGAAAGGTGTTAATGTCAGAAAGTGTTTCCCTCCAGTAGGAAGCCGTAATCACCCACTTTACAATTCAGATCTCACATGCAACTAGTATTTAATTTTGGGGCACGAAACACTACATTTTCGTATATGGGAGTGGAAAAGTTTTTATTCCCCCCTCGTTATCGCGACCGCTTAGAACTGTCCACAGAATTATTCGCGAGAGGTCCAAATAAATATCGGCAGCACATCTTTACTCCATCTCTGCATAGCACACTAGGCCTGGAAAAGTTTTGCGGCCATTACCGGAGGAAGGCAGAGGCGGCCCCCATCCCCTAAGGAGAGCAGATGCGGTAAGAAGGACCGGGTCCGCATCGCTCCCCGACCCCCGCGCCACCCCCGGGCACGCTGCCCGAAGCGGGGCCTCCTCCCCCGCAACACCCCGGGGCTCCCCCGGCCCTCCGCGCCCCCGTACCTGGCGTCCAGCCCGCGGCCCAGCAGCATCATGGTGGCGACTGCGGCGGCGGCCCGGCGGGAAGCAGGGAAGGAGGGCGGCGCTCCGCGTGCGCTCGGTTTCCATGGACACCGCCCGCCCGCCCGGGACCAGGCCCGGCCCCGCCCCTCGGCCTGCGGGACGGGCTGCGGCAGCTCCGCGGCGGGGCCGGCAGCGCGGGGGGAGGGCACAATCCCAGAATCTGAGAATCCCGGAATCTGAGAATCCCGGGATCAGTGCGGTTGGAAAGGAGCGCTGAGATCATCGAGTCCAACCTCTGACCGAACACCACCGTGTCAGCTAGACCATGGCACTGAGTGCCACGTCCAGTCTTTCCTTAAACACCTTCTGGGACGGTTACTCCACCACCTCCCTGGGCAACCCATTCCAGTGTCTGGTCACCCTTTCTGTGAAGAAATTCCTCCTTATGTCCGACCTAAACCTCCTCTGGCACATCTTAAGACTATGTCTTCTTGTCCTATCACTTGTTACCCGGGAGAAGAGGCTGACTCTCGTCTGGCTACCAACCTCCTTTCAGGGAGCTGTCCGAGCGATGAAGCTCCCCGTGAGCCTCCTTTTCCCTGGGCTAAACACCCCTGGCTCCCTCAGCCACTCCTCATAGGACTTGTACTCCAGAATCTTCACCAGCTCCATTGCCCTTCTCTGAACACGCTCCAGCACCTCAATGTCTTCCTTGTACTGAGGGGCCCAGAACTGGACACAGCACTCGAGGTGTGGCCTCACCAATGCCCGGTACAGGGGGGACAATCACTGCCCTGGTCCTGCTGGCCACACTAATTCTGATACAGACCAGGATGCCACCGGCCTTCTTGGTCACCTGGGCACACACTGGCTCATGTTCAGCCACTGTCAACCAGCACGCCCAGGTCCTTTCCCACTGGGCAGCTTTCCAGCCACTCTTCCCTCAGCCTGTAGCACTGCATGGGGTTGTTGTGACCCAAGTGCAGGACCTGGCACTTGGCCTTGTTGAACCTCATACGGTTGGTCTTGGCCCATTGATTCGGCCTGTCCAGGTCCCTTTGCAGATCCTTTCAACACTCCTGCCCAACTTACTGTCATCTGCAAATTTATTAAGGGTGCATTTGATTCCTTCATCCAGATCATCAATAAAGATACTGACTAGGACTGGGCCCAATGCTGATCCCTGGGGGATGCGACTTAGTGACTGGAGCCATCCAGGTGCTCCCCACATCTGAGCCCGCCCAAGCGCAGGGGCTGGGTCTGTTCAAGGACAAGCATAGTGTCAAGGCCTGGGTTGGTACAGGAGCAGAAAAAAAAAATAGTCAGGGAACTTTTTTTTTGTAAAGTCTCTTTTTTGCATGTCCAGCCTTGGCAAGTGGCAAGGAGTACCAGGGGAACTGGCCAACCTGTCTTCACCTAAGGGAGAGCTGTTGAGGTTGAGCAGCCATGGGAAAAACCCATGGAGCACCAGGAAAGGTCTTAAAAAAAAAGAAGAACAAAACCAAACCAAACCAAACCAATTAAAAAAACTCAGATACCCTCTCTGTAGTGGTAATGTATTGGGAATGTGACTTCAGGACTATGTGGCCATGGTCCTGTCTCAGAGTCCCTGCACATGCTGTATGAGACTAATGCAGAAAAGGCTCTTAAAGGGGGAAAGTGGGAACTGTGCTGTGTCCGACACAAACCCATCTGATATTACAGTGGCCCATGGCAGCTAAGGGCTCAGACAGCTGTCAGCATGCTGGCACAGAAATACGTGGCAACAACTTCATGCAGATAACAAACTTTAATTTGCAGCCAAAACCAATGGCCAAAAGTAATGAACAAGGTGGGTAGGGGTGATGCTCCCATGGCATTTAACATGTTACAGGTTTGGTGTACCCACTGGGATTATGTTACTACACAAAACATACATGTGCACACACACACACACGCGCACACACACACACACACACACACACATACACACATACACACATACACCAAGAAGAGGCCTCTCACTCAAGGGTACCCAGAAGATCTAAGGGTCAAAAGATCACTCAGGGATATCCAGTAGGACAATAGTCACTTCCCTGGGAGAGAGTGGTGAGGGTCACTCAGTCCTGGGAAGTGTCCTTGGGTGTCTGGCATCCCAGTGCCAAGGGGAGAGCTTCCCCTCACAGACCCTCTGCTCCAAGGAAAACCACACCCACGGGGTGTCCAGCAGGGCCCCCATGGATAACCTGGTCATGTCATACCTGGTCATGGTGCAGAAATGTCTCTGCCTCGTTGGCTGGACACCCTGTCTGTGGGCCAAGGGGTTCTACTCTTCCTATTCCCACCCTGGGTCATGAAAGGTTGGTTGTCCCCACGTGTCAACCAGGGAGAAGGTAAGTGCTACTACCACACATGCATGAAAAGAATTTTATAGGCTTGCATGAGCATGTGAACAGAAACTGATTTAGTGAAAATTTGGTTTTTAACTTTTCATCTTGGTTTTTCTGTTGAAAGTAGATAATTTAGATCACTTCAATGAAAATTTTAAGTCACAGAAAACAAGATATTCTTCATATAATGAGGACCTAATTAGTGGTTTGCACCAACTTAAGCCAGTTTTTCTTAAGGTAAGTTTGTGAAATCAGCGGTAAAACTCACTCCAAAGGTTTGCAGCCCTTACGAACTTTGGCAGACTAATATAACTAAACCAAAAATGTCTTTCAGAGGATGCAAGGGTGAGAGGGCAGCTGTTACCTGGAGATCTTAATTTGTCTCAACTGCAGGCCTGAGAAGAGAGGCTTCAATGTTTATTGTTAAATCCACCCACTACTAATAATCTAATAGATCAGCTAAATGACCTAGCAAATAATGACATCACTATTATTACTGTGCAATCCTGTAATTCCCCACAGTGTAGCAAGATCCAAGTTTATCACTCTTAGATCTTATTCATTATACACAAGTACCACTGAATTACAACTCTATCACCCCTCTCTTGACTGCATCACAGTGCTTGTTGTCAGGGTGCAGTACAATCCATCTCTGGATGGATTTTTTGAGGGAGATTTTTTCCTCAAATTCCCCTTCAGTTATGTAGTTTCTACTGTCTGTATATTGTTTATGTGGCACACTTTCTGAGACATGCCATTCAATTTTATTCTTTTCTTCACCTAACTCCACTTACATCTAAGCACTTTATCCTGTATGCAGAAAATTGACATACCAGAGCAAGGTTTATCCTGTTAGTTGGTTTTTTTCCCCACCATTTTTGTGCTCAAATAGCATCCTGCTCTCAAGTGCTTAATTACAAGTCATTGCCCTTGACATGTTCTTTGGACAATCTCCTGGTCTCCTGAGGTAGTCTTGCCTCTTCACAAGGACCTGTACTCCAGCAGGACCTCTCACTCACAAATTCTAAGAGGTCTGAAAGTTGAAAACATCTATTCTGCTCCTTACAGCATGTTTGGACTTCATTATCCAGGAAAGGTCAAGCAAAGCAAGTTCCAGGATACCCAGAAATTCTTAATAAACAGCAGAATGGTGTTGTATGAGGTGCTATACAAACAGTAAAAAGAAGTACAATTCTATTTGCTTCAAATTATGGGTCAATGAGAAACAGAGACTGCCACTTAATGAGAGGCTAAAAGACTGAAAATAAGGAAAAGTTACTTGTGATTAAAGTTCAAGAAGTACTTGTCATTGGAGTAAGCCATGAAAGAGGAATGACAGCTCATCTTCAGTTATTGCAAACTAATTCTGCTTCAGTCCTGAAGTATGGTACTTGGCATAGACATTAAAAAACTTTACTTGTATATGCTGATTTCACACATGGTTTGACTTAATAGTTCTTAATATAATGCTGTAGATAATCCGGGAATATATGGCCCACCAGCTCCAGCTGTACATAGAAAGTTGAAAATAATGTCATGAGGGCCTGTTGAAATTTTGAGTCATCAGAGTGTACAAGAGCATAAGCTGCATAAATCATGGAGTGGAAAAATATTTTTGTACTATGATTTAGAAATAATTATGGAGAATTATGTTGAAAGTATTGCCAAATTTCCTGCTCATTACCTCTAAGTAAGTTTCCAGAATAACATGCTAAAGATGATGACATCTTATAAATGACAAATTCTGCAGATAAGAAAGCTCTGAAATATCCAATTGTCAGTGTTTTCCAATATTCCTCCAGAGGATAAGCAACAGACTCCTCCTGACTTAAATCAGCTTGAGTAAATTCTCTGTACCGTTTTATTGAACAACAATATCTAACTCCAGCAGTGTTCAGCAACAGTGAAGAATTGCCTGCCATTGCTGGGTAGAAAAAACAGGGTATGCATAAGTGTGTGGAAACTTCAGGAACATGAATTGGGATAGAATTTCTTCCATCATATTTAGGGAATACCTTAGCCATTAGTAAGATAAAGCCATATTTCTGGGTTGGAATTTCATCAATGAGTGTGTCCTAGACATATGTAAAATACCAAGAGAATGTTCAGTCAACTTTTGTTTTATTTAACTAACGTTAATTTATATAATACAGTAATTACTGAGTGATACATACAGATTCAGAGGTTCATCTGTGCACTGCAATTTATGTGATTAACTCTGTATGTAGTTGATGAGCTGCCTATATATTCATGTTACTACTTCTTTTCTCACAGTGTGTTTATAACTTTAGAATATCTTTTTTCAATCTTTAAATTTTTTATATAACGTTCCATTTTCATGTTCACCTATGCTATCAAATCTAATTATATGTATTGAAAGGCAATCACTGTAGACCTTGGATGTCAAGCAACACTAATTTTAGCAGAGAGGTTTAGCTCCTAGCGGATTGGGCATTATTGAGTTTTAATAATTTCAAGTGTTTTCTCCTCCTGCAACAGTTTCCCTCTTCCTGCTATTTCACTTCTTTGGGTCTGCAGTTCCCTTACTTAATGCAGGATCTATACCACCTCTTATTCCTAGTTCTGTGTTTTCTCAGGAACAAGAGGCAGCTTTTGGGAAACATCCTTCTTTGATGCACAAGTCTCCAATATCAAGTTTCAGATATCCTTCTTTAAAATCAGTTAGTTTGTTAGAGAAAAAATTGTCAACATAATTAGAAAAACAGTAAAACATTGTTTCCTCAGGCTAATACCCGCAGGCTGGTATAACCTTCTGTCATCCATTTTGTCAGTATTGGTGAAAGCATAGCAGCCTCTTGATGATTTATGCATTTGTCTGCTGTTTCCTTACCTCTGTAAAAGAGCTTTAGCTGCTGTCAGAGACAAGATGTTGGGCTAGCAGGGTCTTTGTTCAGCACAGGCACTCATGTTTTTAAGGTGTTATTCTTTTTATAAACTAAGAGAAGTTCTTTTGGTTGCTTCCTTGTTTACCTTTGTGTAGGTATTTCTGCTCCTGTGCTTCTCTTTATGCAAACTGAGTTCAAAGGTGAAATGCAAAATATGTCTGAAACATGCTGCTGTACAAGTTTTTTTTGACGTCTTGTTTTCAGTGATTTGTCAGACAGTAAGGTTTTGTTCAGTGTTACTGCCACTTTTTTCTACCGTGTAAACTTTCAGACTTGTTTCTCCCAGACTCTTATTTTATTATTTAGGACCCTAAGTCCTTGGCTTGCTTCCCTAGCCTGGCTTATCCACATTGTTTCTGGTTTATCATTAAGACCTACTGCTTAAATATGGACAGATGAAAATGTTCTGTGTTGACAATGGTTTATGATGTTTGATACTCTATTTCAGGTAATCATATTTGTTGTGATGCAGATCGTGATCTCAGTAACATTTGGTGAGTACTGATTCGTATTCCAGGGAAGGAATTGGAAAACATCTGTTTCTTGGGTTCATGGGCTACGTGATTCTGAATGTTCTTACTCATTAGTATCAACAAATGGTGCTCCAGTTTTTGTTGGTTGCACTGTAGAAATCCCACATTAAGGTGCCAGAATGCTTCACCTGAAGCCTGCTCAGGGTTCCTGAGCTGTGTGGGCACATTGTGAACATTGCCAAAGACAAAGGGACTGTGCCAATCTACTTCTGTTGTTGGAAAGACAGGACAGAGGGGACTTTTGGAAAGAGACTATTACTACACATCTCCATGGAAATCTTTAGTAAAAACCGAAGTATTTAGTTGAACTTAGTGTGCAGGTGGTGAGGAAAAGAAGTTTTGGAGAGCAGGTCTGCTACTCGTTCTGCAGTAGTGTCCCTCGTTCTTTCAGTGGCAGTAGCACTGTCACAGCCTGCTCAGCTTTCCAGGGCTCTGATTGATGAAGGTAGGCAGTGGAGCCAGGCTGTTTTGCCATTCCCCTCAGGCTAGTGCCAGAAGCAATCTAATCTGCCTTTTGTTTTCAGATAACTGTGTAAATAAACACATTAATTAAACAGACACTTGTATTATTAACATAGTACATAATTTTAATTAGTAAATAGTTATTTTCCAGACATACTTTATTATTGAAATGAGTATGAGTCAACAAGAACAAGCAAGTCAGAGTTATTCACTTTCAATTTGGTATTTATTAAACTACAAAACTGGTGGCAAGTCATTTTGCTGCTAAAAGTAGAGCAGAGTGTACAGAGTTCTTTGATTGCCCCATTCAGCAGGCAGGGAATTTCTCCTAGGTCCTTCATAACTGAAGTGAGTGAGGTTGGAAGAGTGATGATATGGATGGAGCTCAGGTGTTTGAACCAGATATCTCCAACATGCACCAGGTGCAATACCCTTGATGGAAGGTTCTTCATGTCTTCTGTGCCAGACTTATGCTGGTAGTTGTGGCAGCATTCCTGAAGGATTTCTATAATTCTCTTCAAGAATGAGAACATAGACAGGGCATGTTTCTAAATTGCTTCTCACATAAGCAGCTTCTTCCCAGAAATCCCAACAAGTGGCAGGGGTTGTCTTATACCCTTGCTGTAATTCCTGGCTTGGTAAGGGTAGTGGAGCAGGCTGCCCACCTCTGTGCTGTGTGCCTGGATGGATCCTGTGGGCCTCTTGCTGAGTCACCATGGCTGAGATAATGCAAAGGCATGAAATAGCCCTCGTGAGTGCTCTTATGGCATGGAACTGAGGCTACATATGTCCTGAGATGTGGTTTATGAGATATTTGCAAACCTTGCTGCAGTGATGGTGAAGGATGGTAGAGAATGCAGGGAGTTAATCGCAGAGCAAATGGGCATGGCAAACCTGGAGCAATTTCAGCCAGCTGGCTTTTGTGATCATTCCCTGGAGGAAATTGTTCCCAGAACTGTGCCTGTACTTTGTCTGAGAGAGAATAATTTGCCAAAAATAGGGTAGTGATGAGACAATTAAGCAATACTTGGATTTGTCTCATGGCCCTATGGCATTTACAGGTGTATATATACCCAAAGAAAGTTATACACAGAGGCTCTCTTCCAGGTACGCCTGAGATCTCTCTGGTAGGTTTCCTGTAAGTCTGAACTGCAGATCTGGTCTCTTGATCAACCCTGAATTTGCTCTCAGAAGATTGTAAGTGTTTTATAAGGTTTCAAAAGGACGTTGGTATTGGTTTCATTTAAGTCCATGACAGTTCTGTCATTAGCAGTAGGAATTAGGAAATTTTTTCCTAAGAGAATTATTTTCCTCTTTTTGCAATAGTTATATTCCATTCCTGACAAATGCCTGTACCAGGAATATTTTCTGCAACTGAAGTGTTAGCCTAGAGTAAGGTCATGCTGAAGACGCTGGTATGTGATAACAGCTACCACTTGGTGGCATCCACACCATACTTTATTTAGCTGAAAACTACACAGCCAGCAATCTGAGAAAACTTTGGGAGTACCTGGCTTGACATTCACTCCTTAAGGATGTTTAAAAGTTAACCTTATGCTGGCCTGGATTGGTCAGAACCTGACGTGCATGACCCATCTTCCATTTGTATTTTGGTGTGGGAGTATACACATTTATTGACCTTGCAGTTGACTCAAATAATCAAAGTGATACTAAACTCTATCTTGCTGCCGTTCTTTGGAAGACTGTTCAACTATTTTTTATTCACAGAAAACCTGCTTAAGCTCTTGGACCTTTGGTCTTAGCCTTGCTGACTACCTTACCTCAGTTTAAAATAAGGTTTGATTTTAGACAAGTCAATCAGAAGCAAAAATAGCATAGATCTGGTTAGGGGGAGGGTGTACTTGAAAGGACTTCTTGAATCTTTGATTTACACTTCAAAGGAAAAATACTCAGACTCATTCTGGAAAGTGTGAGACATTGGCATTACTAATGAATGTTTATTAGGAGATATAAGCAACTACAGATTCACGTTACCTAAATTTTGATGTTTAAATGAGACATCAGAAATATATTTCACCTGTCAAAATCTTAATTTGAAGGTCTCTGTCTGTCTCTGAAATGTCATATAGCAACAACAGTCACATTCAGTTTGAATCTTATGGGTACCTAACTTCAGATTTAAAGTTGCAAGCCTGTCCTGCTTGTTCTTGTTGTCAAAGTACTGAGAAGAGAAGCAAGTGCAGGGTTAATGGTTGGACTTGACAGGTCAGAAAAGTCTTTTCCAATGTAAACAGTTTGGTGAATCTAAGACAATTTTTTAAAAAATGTCTGCTAAATATTAATTGATTTTTGGTAGGTTAGTGCATATATCCTTAAGTGGGCAATTTTTCTGATAGTATTAGTTAAATGTAAGGAGAATCGAGAACTTTTCAGCTGTTCAAAATTTGATCTGCAAGTCCTTTGTCACTTTGGGGAACATAATATAGCAATGAGCATGGTGTGACATATAACTTAATGGCATTTGGCTGTTTGTGGACTGGTACTTGAACAATATTTCTACGTATTTCAGACATAAAATCCACTTGTGATGGAAGTGAAATAGTAAAGAAATGAATAAGTAAAAATCTAAGAAAACCATATACTTGTAATCTAATTGCATTCTGTGATGATGGTTGAATGATATCTTGACATTTGAGTTCTATTCATTCATTGCTTTCGTGCTTGGATTCTTTAATCTCTTGGAGCTGAAGTTAGAAGGTTTGGGGGTTATTTTTTTAAAAAATTTAAAATAAATTTAATTCCTAGGCCATTGGGGAGTTTGTGGAAACTAGACACTTCCCAGTGGTTTTTAGGCTTGTTTTTCCCCTACTAATAAAACCAAAATGAAATTGAAAAAAAATGCTAAACACTTGATAAATAATTATTATTAATAGATGAGCTTGCTACTACTTTTAGAGGCAGTAAAAGATTTAACTATCAAAACATTCCGCATAATTGAAACTCAATGACTTATTTTGTGATTTTTGTGTCCTAACCTGATGAATCTCCCATTCCTCTCAGTGTCCTGTATCACTGTGGTGAGGGTTGGGCTTTAAATAAAGCACTCATGATTCTATTCTGTTAATTTTCAGTTTTATTAAGCAGGATAAAGCAATAATCTGAGTTAATTTCTTCTTGAAAGCTTGATAATCCCAAGAGCAATACGTGACACTCTTACATGTTTCAAACAGAATAATCGGTGATGCTATCAAATAACTGGATTTAGAGAACACTTCAAAATTCTCAGTACCTCGTAGTTCCTCCCATCTCTCTATACCTTTGACATTGCTCTTCATTGTTGTTAGGTGCATTTTTAAAATCATAGTGAGAAGGCCTGTACTGAAGGAAACTAAAGTGTTTGTGTCGGCCTGCTTCTAGAGGGCAGCAAATGACTGTGTTTTAGCCACAAGAGAAACAAAAAGTCACAAACAGTTCTGCCACCAAAACCAAAGGCATCATCCAGCATTTTAAAGGCAAACTTCCCACTTTCTTTGATGGGAGCAGGATCAGGCCCCTGATACTTTCCTTGCTTTCTTCCCATCCCCACTTTTTAAGTGCATAAATAGTGTGCATAAAATGCATTGGACTCCTGTTATCAATTGTAAGTTTTTTAAACTATGAACTGTGGATGCAAACGTTATGGTTTTTGTTAACATTCTAAGGCTACAGTTCATTGGATATAAAAAGTACATGACACAGATGTAATAGTATTTATATAAATATGATCTCATTGGGGTTTTTTATCTGTTTTATTTTGTGGTATTTAAAGGAATGTGAATTATTTTTTTGCTCTGTCCACACATGCTAGAGAACAGTGTGGGGTGTCCCTTCTTTTGGAAAAAAACCCCACTACTGATAAATTCACAAGTGTTGCTTAGTGCAATCTAAATAAATAAATAAATATTGTAAGTAAAAGTTTTATTTTAAATGTATTTCACTTTTATTTGCATAGGGCTATAGCATGCGTTTTTCTATAGCCCTCCTTATCATAGCTCTGGTATGTTCACACAAGCTTCTACCAATGTAGTGTAATCTAAATGGTGATGAATTGCCTAAATATCTCGTAGCTACTATATTTTTCTCAGTCAGTGATCTGTCTCTACAGAAGCTATTCTAACTTTGTAGCCCCCAGGATCTCTTCCTCTTCCTTTTTTTTTTCCCCCAGAAAAAACCCACAATTTCTTCTCAATATTTCATTGAATTTGTTGAATTTGTGCAGAGCTAGAGGAATGGGAACAGGTCAGATAGCAACTTCTTTAGAGAGCATGTTTTGACTCTTTATCTCTTTGGCCCTTTGCTTAGAAAGAGCTGAAGTTTTGTGCCCCACATACCTAGGGGACAACCTGGCTGCAGATACACGCTGATGAAATTGTTGAGCTTCTCTAAGGTAGGATTTATTCCTCATGGCTACCTATGAATGTAGAAGACTGAAACCAGCCACAGTTCAGTGCATTCTGCTAATGCAAACTTTGTGTTGTTGGCTGGGAACATGAGTTGTATACCCTCTAGCCTAGAGGGCATTTTTACCAAGTATCAGATACCAAAAATAGCAGTAAAACAGAATCAGGCTCCGTCTGTCACCATTTCAGTGCTATGGAGGTCAAGAAAGGGGATTGTTTCAATAGAGATGGAGAAACTCTCTTTTGGCTGAGAACATCCCAAAGCATTAGATCGGATGCCTCTGGTTGAGGGAGAACCACCATGGAACATGTTTGCACCACTCTTGCCAGTGGTGACCTTTCTGGGGAGAGTTGGTTCCCTTGAAGGTGCTCAGAGTCCAGAGCTGTGGCAGGAGGATGTGTGCTGTACAACACACCTCTTCTGGAATCTAATGAAGCCTGCAGCCATTATTTTTTGTCTCAGAGATAGCCCTTACTTCTTTCACTGGTGAACGATTCTGGTGGCAATCCTGGTGCAAATCAGGTTTCATTTCAGTTGCATTTTAAAACATTGCTATGGAACTGCCTTTTCCAGGTCTGCATTAGTTTTTGCTCTGTTTCCAGTGCTGGTCCTGGGTATCTGTATCTGAAACCATTTACAGTTCTGATTCAATTTTCTAATAGAAAAGTCTAAAGAGTGACTCGCACCAGAGTTTCAATTTTTCTTTTCAACGGTTATGAATAAAACATAACATAAAGGGAAAAAAAAAAGCTTTTGTTGTCTACTTCTGAGGGTACAAAGGAAACATAGAATATTCTGTATGACTTAGTGCCTGAAAAAATCACAGCAAGGCTTCTGGAAAAGTCAAGAGGTGAAATACTTTAGCTAGATATGTTATCTTTGAGATGCCTCAAACAGGGCACTGTAGAATTTTGCACCCATAAAAAGAGAGGTTTTGTTCTCCAAAGTTTAGGTTTAGTTTTTGGCAGTCTGCATATCTAGAAATGATGATGTTTGCAGTCACATAGTTGTTTCTCAAAATAGTTATTTATTACTCATTTCTGAAATATTTGCACAGATACTGGCCCACAGCATGCTGTAGTTTAGGCTACTAAGTGTATTACTTCTTGCCTGCTGACTTCTGCAGCATATGGTACTTTATTTTTCTGGCCACAGAAATGTTCTATAGCCTTGCAGTAGCTTTGAGTGTGGTTCGTGGCTTTCAACTTTAATTATGCTTAATAACATAATACATATACAGCAAATAACATTTCCCCTATTTAAAGTGTGGTTCTACTCTGAAATGTGATGATTTAAAGATAATTCAGCAAATAAGTTCCTTGTGCTAGTCAAGTCATAACTTACTACTAACAACAATAAATTTCTCTATCTGTCTTTCCCTTACGTAGTGGGTTGATGCTGGCCAGACTCCAGGCACCCACCAAAGCCTATCACTCCCCTCCACAGCTGGACAGGGGAGAGAAAATATAACGAAGGATTCATGAGCTGAGATAAGGACTGGGAGAGATCACTCACCAAATACCAGCACAGGTAAAATAGGCTGGAATTAGAGATATTAATTGAATTTATTACTAAATCAGAGCAGGATAATGAGAAGTAAAATAAGACTTTAAAAACACCTTCCCCTCACCCCTCCCTCCTTCCCAGCTCTGTCTCCTCCCCCCAGCAGTGCAGGGAGACAGGAAATTTGGGTTATGGTCAGTCCATCACCTGTGGTTTCTCCTGCTGCTCAAGGAGAGGAGCCCTTCCCCCGCTGCACCGTGGGGTCCCTCCCATGGGAGACACTTCTGCTTGAACTTCTCTGATGTGGCTTCATCTCATGAACAACAGCTCTCTGCGAACTGCTGCTATATGAGTCCATCCCATGGGCAACAGTCCCCCTCAAACTGCTGCAGCATGGGTCACTCTCCTACGGGGTGCAGTCCTTCAAGGACAGTCTGCTTCAGTGTAGGCTTCTCTCTCCCACAGGGTCACAGCCTCCTCCAGGCATCCACCTGCTCTGGTGTGGGTCTTCTCCATGGGTTGCAGGTGGATCTCTGCACCCCCGTGGACCTCCATGGGCTTCAGGGGCACAGCTTCACCATGGTCTGCCCCATGGTCTGCACCAGGGTCTGCAGGGGAATCTCAGCTTCAACACCTGGAGCATCTCCTCCCCCTCCTTCTTCACTGACCTTGGTGTCTGCAGAGTGTTTTCACCCCACTCTTCTCTGAACGCAATTATGACCGTGCAATAACTTGGGGTTTTTTTCTTCTTAAACACATTATTGCAGAGGTGTTACCACTATTTGTAATTGGCCCAGCCTTTACCAGCAGCACGTGCATCTTTGGAGCTACCAGAGATTGGCTCTGTCGGACAAAGAGGAAGCTTTTCGCAGCTTCTCGTAGAAGCCACCTCTTTAGGCCTTCCAAAGCTTGGCCATGCAAACCCAGTACACTGTAGCAGGGCAGAACCAGCAGTGTTGATGCCCCTGCTGCTACTCTTCCCTTCAACCTCCCTGCAGAAATGCATCTGGTGTGTTCAAGGGTGAGTATACTGCCCTGTAGCAGCTCTGCGAACTCTTCCCTTATTATAAAGATACCTTTTAGGATCTCTGCCTCCACCCAGCTGAGTTTTTTATACAGTTATTATTGGTTAAGCTATCAGAAAAGTCTTGAATAGACCTCAGTAAATGACTCAATCTTTTATTCACATTTCAGCAAGGACATCAATGAGAATCAATAAAAATAATTTAAAAATCTGTGGATTGCTGTCACTTTTTTCTTTCTCATGCTGTAGAGAGATGATTATGCTGAGGTAGGGTTTTTGTTTTGTTTTGATTTGCTTTCTTTCATTTAGACTAGAGGATTTTGTTGTCAGCCCTTTTAAAGTAGCTGTGCTTTCATTTTGATACAGAAGAAGACAAGTAAGCCAGCTTGACAGGCACAAGCTCAAACACAAAGTGATCGGGAAGTTAAATCTGAGGACTGAGATAACCAAGGAAAAGTTGAGATTTAGCTTAGAGCTGTCAATACCTTCTTAGTATATATCTTACCTTATATCAGGGCTTAAATATGCTGTGGGCACAAGAGACAGCAGGGCTGTGTGCTGCCCTTGGAGCTGGAGGTGCAGCAAGGGGTGTGGAGGATGCTGCTGGCTCCGAGAGCCGTCCAGGCAAAGTATGTGCTGGCTGTGGGCTGATGTATGGGAGCTGGTGTCTCTGTGTGCACAGGGCAGCTCACCTGGAGGTCCTTGCAACAGGCTCTCTTCTTTGGACACAAGATGGCTTAATTTTCCTACAGAGAAATGGTTATGAACAGTTCCCAGGTTTTTTGCACAAAACCAACCAAAAAGCAGGAAGTTGGTCCTTTAACTTGAATAAAGATAGCCACCTTTGCAGGCCAATAAAAGCCCCTAAACCACCTCAAATTGACAGTAGTGAAATAAGCAAAATAAGCCTTTGCTGCTGCTTTGAATTTCCTAAAAGATCCATCCAATATCCCACTCAGAGCAAATGTGGAGGCAATGTCCCTGTACTATAACACGAACTGCAATAAACTCATCCCAGTGCATGCTGGAGTTTCACGTGTGCACACACACACACACACACACAAACACACACACACAAATAAACCCTTTAACTTAAGCAGAAAGTAATTGAAAATGGAGATTTTTTTTTTTTTGCTTAATTACGTTGAAAATAACTTTGTTTGAAATGGTCTACCTGTTTTCATGTCAAATATCCTAGAGACAGTGATGTTGGATGAAGAATTCATGCTGCACTTCTTCTACAGCTTCCTCAGTATAACAGTCTCTAGTTTGCCATGTGAGTAAGGTAAAAATTGATTTGGAAAGTAGTGCTAAGCAGGGCAACTGTTGCTTCAACTTTGTTTTAGTGATCAAGGCAGCCCGAAGAAACTAAATCTTTTGGCAAAAACTGAACTCAAAGCTAAGAAGAAAATACAGTACCCTAAAAATAATTTCACAAAAGATTTTCCTTGTGTCTCTAGCCAGGGTTGTGATAAAGTTCACACACAAACAAGAGAAATTGTTGTTCATTTTTGCCCTTTAAAAGATTGCATTAACCCTGGCCTCTCTGCTGCTTTAAACCTAGGTTAGACACTGGCACTCAAGAATACCCCTGGAAAGGTGTGCTTATGGCTTTGTGTGCAGGGATGTTCTCTGCAGAGGTTCAACTAGTGCTCGCCACAAGGCTTGGAATGTGGTACCAAGGGTTGTTTTGACTGGGCCTGGGCATCTCGAGATCGTGTTCTTCCCGCAGAATTTGTCATCCTGGCTGCACAGCTGCCGGCCAGGGAGCACCTTGGCATGTCACCTTCTTGCTGTGACACTGAATGCTCAACCCTTAACTCTTTCCAGGTGGAAAGGAGAAATGGGATGCTTGGTTCAGTGAAGACGATAATGGAATATGCCACTTCAGACTTGCTGTAGCTTATGCAGAAATTTCGCAGTTAATCATAGTGGATTGCTAGATACAAGGCAAAAGCAGGTCTTAAAAGTTTCAGCATGGCTTCAAATAAAACACACAGAAGTTTTTCCTAACGTCTATAAAAATGAAAGTCCTTAAGAGTGAGCAAAAAATGCACAATACAATTTATGGTCACCTCCAAAGTTTGAGTAATGACAAATTAGTATTGTTTTCTAAGGTTCTCTTTGCTGAAATACAGCAGGTATTCTGTCTGTTAACAATATATTATATCATTTTTTCACTGGAGAAAATGAAGACTTTTGAAATGGGCATGTATTTATTTTGGACTCAAATAATGGAAATAGTAGAATGTCTCCCGTAATTGTTTGCAGCTATACAGTTTAAAGCAGAATCATCCACCATATGCATGATTATTTTGAAGATATTAATAATACTCCATTACTAGCATCTCCAGCTCTAAGAGACTCCAGCTCTAAGAGACTCCAGCTTTGAACTTTGCTAATGCATCATCGTGATATTGTATCATTTGCAACAGATAATGCTGAAGGAAAGTGTATACAAATTAATGGAAAGTGGAAAAGTTATTTGGTTTCAACTAATTGTTTAGTTCCTGTACTACATAGTACGTGAATAAATGTAATAGTCACATTATTATTTCTTCTTGAGGTTGTGTGATTTAAATTTTTGCATACTGCACTGTGTCTGTCAAAGAGCTTAAAAATTACAAGGGAGATTTAATGTTGTCAGCCTTGAAGATGAGAAAATAATGAACCATGTCCCCAAAAGGTGGTTAATTTTTTATTGCTCATTTTAAAGAAACTTAGAATGTTCTTTATCTCATATAAATTACTGTTAGGTATGAACTGCACAATTGCAATTTCATATTCCACCAGGAAAAGGAAAATATAGAAAACACAGAGATATTTCCAGGACAGTTTACAATGTGCTAGAAGATTTCTATGGATACACTTTTAAAATTAAAACAGTTTGGGTTTGTGTGTGCTGAAGCTTAAAACATAATTTGTTAATTTAATGGTGAATTGCCACAAAAAGCTTGTGACAATTTTTGGCCATAGGCATTCACACATAAAGCATGCTTCATGGAAAAAGAGGACAAAAATGGAAAGTGATGGTGAAAAAATTGCTGGTACTTTAGCAAATTATAAGCATGTTTGGAAAACTAGTGGGTCTGAGGGATTCAGCTGAGTGTTTGGTCTTGTTTTGGGAGTCGGAAAGTCCCTTCTTATCTCTAGTACGGCAGCAGGAGGATACATTCCTGATGCAAAAATACTTGGACAGCTTGCAGAAGTCTGCTGAAGACTGATTGTGCTAGAAATGAACTTCAATTAAATTTATTTTGGTTTTATATGCAAGGACGTCTAAGAAATTATTAGAAAACCAAAATTAGAAAGAAATTATTAGAAAACCAGAAAGAGAGTGAATGATATTACAAATGTTAAATATAATTTAAATAATAAAATGACATTTTGTCATTTATTGTTAGTTTAACCTATTTCATAGTAACAGGAATGCATACTTAACAGGAAAGTGAATGACATGCTAAAAATAATAATATTTTTAAAATATTTTCTTTAAAGTAAAGAATTATTCCTTATATTTTAAAAGAGCTAATACTGGTTTATTTGGTTGGGGTTTCTTTTTTAGCATCTCAGTTCACAAGTTCTTGTTTTTCTGTCTCCTAAAATTTCAGTAACTTATTTCAGGGTAACACCAAATAAAAGTAGAGAGGACACTTGCCTGAATAATTTAATTATCGTAAATTACACTTGTTGCACTGGTTCTACATTTCTGCTAGAGGAAATGCAAACAGAATTAAACAGGATTTTCTCTTCTGTCAACCTTCTGCTCTCTGAGTAGGAGCTTGATATTTTAACTTAGGTTTTGAATTAGACTAACTGCCTGTTTCATCACCACACAGTTTGTTGGGGGTGTGGTGTATTTTATTTTCAAATGGCAGCTATATGACCACTTACAGATATCTGTCTTTGTGGATGAAAAGCAACTTCAGTGAGAAGGTGCAATTAAGTGCTTGTGAGTTGGGCTGTAAAGGAGCAGGGGGCCTGGATAGGAAAGATTACAGTCTTAGCTGGATGTAGAGGTCTGGAGGCATTGGAAAGTTCCAGTAAGCACCTTGTTCCTTGGTGAGCCATGTACTGTGCAAGGCTGGGAAACGTCCACCAGTTGCCTTTCTGTCAAGGATTCACCTGATACTCCTTTTTTTCTTCTGCTCCATACCTGATCAGTTGCCACATTTCTGAAAAGGTTCATTGAGCTGTCAGGCACAAGGCTGCAGCCCCAGCTGGCCAGGGGATGCAGCAGGAGAGCTTTCTCCAGCAGCTTGTGGGGTCCTCTGGGTTCCTTCAAGGTCCCTGACTAGGCCCCAGTGTTACACCTTCTGATCATCGGCTTTGTGCATGGATGCCTGTCCAGAGGAGAGGCACACCTGTGAATATTATTCTCACTAGTTATAAGTTGTCTGTGCTGGCACTAATTGAAGTCAAGACCTTGTGGGCAGCCACTGGATTTGCATCACTGGAGTGAAGTAGAGGGCAGGCATGCTGGGTAGCAAAAGAAGGCTGATGGTTGAAATTACAGCTGAAAGCATTCAGGGAAATACATCCAGCTCCTGGAAATTCTTTTGAAGGCAACAGGGTGAAGGATAACTTTGAAATAGAAAGCTGACATTTTGCTTTTTGTTAAGTTTCTGGTGTATCACTAGTGTCGGTCACAGTTTTGCAGCAGTGAGAAGGGGTGACCAGAGACCCCACACCTGAGCTTGTCTCCCTGGAGGCTGGACGTCCTACTGAGGCACACAGGTCCTGGGAGATACAGTGTCTGCAGCAGGCTTTTAAGTTTGCAGGAAACCCCCGTGGCTTTTATGAGATGCAGGTAGAGCAGCAAGCCTGGTTGCTACTAGTGACAGAATCAGTCCTTTATGTGGTTAATAATATGCTCTGTGCAGCTTTAGTGATCAGTTGAGAGAAATTTTGGCCTCTTTTGAAAAATCAAAGTGATCATTAACTTACACTGAGCTGACACCAGAAATGAGTCAGAAAGGATCTTGATCTGAAAACTTCCCTGTAGGGCATGTACATGCATCTTCAAGCTTTTCTCTTCTTTCCCTGGGAGGGCTTGCCCTGATCCAGTTCATAACTCTTTGACTTTCTGCCTGATACTGGTAACTTTTGAAAAGTTGCCAAGAGGCAGAATTATCTGATTCACAGGAACATTTGCACGTTCTCCAAAAAACCATTTTATTTCTCAACAAGAAAGATTTTTCGTGAAGTCTCATAGGAGAGTGATCATCATTTCCTGCTCAGACCATGGGGAAAGAGGCAATTGAAGCACTTAGCCTGTCTATAATCGTGATTTGTCATTCTGTCTGTAATCTTTTGTTGAAGTGGATGAATGGAGCAATACTGAATAAACAAAAGTTTGGGGATGGGGCTTTCCAATCTGGATTGATCTATTTATGTTCACACTTCATAGACTTTAACTGATATGTTAGGCAAATATTTGCTTCCCCACATCTCCTTAGGACTGCTGTATGTAGTAAAAACCCAGGCAGAGGGCCGAAAAAATTATGAGGCCATTTTGCAATGGTAATTATTTTGCTGCAATGGTTATTAACAAGAAGGAGAGCAAAATAAATTGCTGGTTTCTCCTATAAATGCCAGAGTGTTACTTCTTTTAACATCATCGGGAGCTGTAAGGAACAAAAGTTATATTGGAAGACCCTCCTTGCTTTCCAGAATAAGCACTGAGGCATGAGGAGAGGGATAGTTCAAGTTTCATGCTCCTCTCCATATTTGACATGTGAAGTATTTGAGTGAAAAATGAACTTTGCAGGCAGTATGAAAATAAATAACAGAAAAGCAGGACTTTACCTTTCGTTTTGGTTTGAGAGCTTTTAGAACCAGATCTTTGATTCTTCCTGTGTAAATGGCCTCTCAACTTCCTGAGAAGTGACAGTCTACAGTTCATCGTCTCATTTCCTTGGAAGGAAGAACCTGAGTCGTATCACTGCGTGAGAGCATCTCTCTTCATGATGTCCTGGTTGTCAGTATCAGTGAGCAGATGTCAGATGCTCTCCCCAGGGTGGGCAGGCTTACTGCTCCTATCCTTTCACAAGAGGATACTTTCCAACACTCCTTCTGCATGTGTGTGCACATGCCTTCTCTCTAAACTCTCTCAAGAGCTATTAAAAAGCAGCTAAACAAAGTTCTCCAGCTGAGACCAAACAGATCTATTGCTGAATAGAATTCCATAGCATTGCTTTTAGAGACGGAAAGAGGAACAAGTTCAGGGAAAATACAGACAGCAGCAACTTTGCAGATTGAGTAGATCTATAGCCCTAAAGCTAAAAATACCCATCTTGTTTTGAATCTTTTGTGTCTTTGTGTAATCTCTTATGGGAGTCTTTTTCCACTCACTATCTAGTTTCTGGAATTTTAGAAGTTTGTTATTTGCTGAGGCCTCTTTATGAGACCAGTACCTCCAGCAGAAACCTGTTTGGTTGCTGAACAGAGTAAATGTTTGGTTGTTATGACAGAGTAAAGGGACAAGGTGCTAGGCTGTCCCCAGCTGGAAAAGGTGGTTGCTCTTGGGAACCATTCAAGTAAGTCTGCACGATCTAGGAGAGACTGAGCAATTTTTAATAACAGACTGAACATTAAATCCTCCTGTAGCAACCCACTACCCCCTTTCTTCTGGTTCTGGTCTTCAATTTCTGATGTAAATTTATTCGTGGCCATTTGCCATTTGTGTTGGTGTTTTGCTTTGATTTATGTAGCTCTTTCTAACCCTGATGTTGCTCCTTTTATATTCCTAGAGAGAAATTGTACCTCATCAGAGACTTTGTTTTGCTGGGTTAATANCCCAGTTCTTTTAAACCATCCCAGAATTTTTCCCTTTTTGTTTTCTGTGGAAATTGGTCACCGAGCTGATGTATAGAATTCCAACTTAGAATTTACTGTTGACAGTACTGCCAATGGCAGTTATGACAATCCTGTTTTTGCATTACACAGTTAATCCTAAATTGCATGACTTGTCATACCAAAATCACCTCCAGTGTTGACACTTTTGCTTAGGATCAACCATATAATCAGTTTAAAAACCCTATTTTTTTAAATGTCTGGGTATTAATAAACCAAACGGTAAAAAAATTTCTTGTTGTTAGCCCCAAAGTGCAGTAATTCACATTTAATACCATAGCTGGTATTCTCATTCCTGCCTATCAGGCCTGAAAGGATGCTCAAGAGCATCATGGGCACATCACAATAAAGTAGAAGACATGCTCATTGTCATAAGAAACTTGTAACCTTATTCAAAACATGACACTATTTAATGCTATCAAAACAGAAAGAGGGTAGTCTTAGATTAGACATTAGGAAGAAATTATTTACTGTGAGGGTGGTGAGGCACTGGAACAGGTTTCCCAGAAAAATTGTGGATGCCCCATCCCTGGAGGTGTTCAAGGTCAGGCTGGATGGAGCTCTGAGCAACCTGGTCTAGTGGAAGGTGTCCCTGCCCATGGTAGAAGGGCTGGAACTAGGTGATCCTTAAGGTCCTTTCCAATCCAAACCATTCTATGAATTTATGACCGAGGCTGAGGTAAATAAATAAGTTCACAGTGTAACTAAGAAAGACTAATATATGGCATGATGGGATTAATAATTTTTAATTTCATTACTAAACCAAATATAATTTTTTATTCACGTGAAGCAGCAAAAATAGATGACAGAATGTCGGAAATCATCAGAAAGGGTATTCAGGCTGGGGTTTCTGAATATATATGGCAGGGGATTCTGAATGCCATTCTGGTCTCTGCATATCAAAGACAGTGTGGAGAAGGTACAAAGACAGCTAAAATGACTAAGGGTGGAATAGTTTCCTTATGAGGGAAACTATAAAGGTTGATACACTTCAAACAGGAGACAAGAAGGTTGAGGTGGGGATGTGATTAAGCTTTGGAAATTGTGGAGATATTGGATAAGCTGAATGCAGAATGGCTTTTTAGCAAATTTCTTGGCATTAGAAATACAGGGAGCTTGGTGAAGCCAGTAGGGGGCTGGTTTAAAACATAAAACAATACTCTTTTTATTTCAAAGACAGGGAATTGCTGGATTTACTTACTCCAGAATCTGTGTACACAGTATCAGCAAGCTTGGTTTGTGGACATCGGGTGCAATTAGATCAAATGACTCCGAGCCATATACGCTCAAATTGTGAACAGCTCCAAATACAGAGGATCCATAACTTCTTAGGGCTACCTGGTCCAGTGCTTGACCACCCTTGCAGTGACAGAGATTTTTCTAATCTTTAATGGAAGTTTTGCATGTTTCAGCTTGTATCTGTTGCCTCTGGTTGCACCACTGTTCACCTCTGAGAAGAGAGTGACTCTGTCTTGTCAATACTCTTCCATCAGGTAGCTGAAGACAGCAGTACGATGCTCCACGGAGCCTTCTGTCTGCAGGTAGAACAAATCCAGGTTTCTCATCCTGTTTTATACCAGCTCCCAACCATATTGATGGCCCTTCATTGGTCTTGCTGCAGTGTGTCCATGTTTTTCCATTGTTTATTTCAAATAAATATGTTAATTTTAAATAATAGCCTTTTGAACTGATATCTTCCTTTTAAAAACTTTTATAAAACTCATTTCAAGGAGTTTTTAAATATGGAGAGACACTAATACGTACTCATCCCCAGCACTGAAGTATATGACATTTGGTCAGTGATATTGCTGATCCTACAGTTTGGGTTTTCAGCTCGAGAGCACTATAATCATCCAAATATTCAAAGTGACATTTGCAAAAATATTCCTCTTCCACCTTCTAGAAATAATATCGTAAACATTGTCAAAATTCATTAAGTTTAAAGGGCAAGAAGGTCTAATCTCTGTATAAGGGACTGGATGAAAGCCATACTTCAGAATTTTAGTGAGAATTCCACAGCTGACTTTGGCTGTTCCAGTAATGGAAAAGTTCCAGGTATTATCTACATCTCCTGTAGAGATTTTCCTCCTTTTACTTCAGAGGTAGAAATCCATTTTGTAGCATGAACAATGAAGCTGGTGATACTTCTGGGATTAAGGCTGCAACAGTGATGGTGCAGCCAGTCCACTGAAGAAAAAACATTCAATTGTCCTACGAAATCTAAGAGCCAAATGTAGCTCCTAAGGTGCATATCTGTTTTGTACATACCTAAAAGAATGGAGCAACTTACAGGTTTTCCTCCCTGCAAAAGAGCAATAAAAGTCAGATATCTGCTATGTATTGATTCACTCCACTGCTCCTAGACTGAATTGGGTAATAGCTTGCCATTAGCTGGCAGTTCATCATTCCAATCCATCTAATCAATAGATGGTATTGGTAGCAGTGGTAGCTGCAGTTAATCTTATTTCTACATATCAATGTACAGATCAGCGCAGACTTTTGTTTGTTTCTCTTCATCCTCTTCAAGACTGATCCAGGAATTCCCATTCTTGATGGCAGGACAGATCAAAAAACCTGCTGCATTCCCTCCTTCCCCTTCTGTAATTTCCCCATAACCAGACTTGAGCAATTCACATCACTATCTTAACTCAAATTTCATCTTAATCTAAACTCAGACACTCAATCTTCTCTTTCTTCCACCCTTTCCTTCTTTTTTACATTTCAGACATATCATCAGCTGTTTCTGTACCTGATTGGCACTTGGTTTGCTCTGCCCATCTCTTTTCTGGAGCCCTATTTCCAGTCCTCTCTCTTATAGTTTCCCACAAACCTTTACTTGAGCAGATTTTTTGTCCTTCCTTTCATGAAACCGACAGGCTTCCTATTATAATAATTTTTGTTCTGGGTTGCTCTGATGTTCCTGACTTTCTGGTTGAGATACCTGTGCAAAACTTAATCCACAGAATGGTTTGGGTTGGAATGGACCTTGAAGATCATCTGGTTGCAACCCTCTGGCGTGGGCAGGGACGCCTTTCACTAGAACAGATTGCTCAGAGCCCCGTCAAACCTGGCCTTCAACACTTTCAGGAATGGTGCATCCACAGCTTCTCTGGTCACCCTCACCATACTCAGAGTAAAGAATTTTCATGGGACAGATCCTCTTAGAAGCTGTGCTAAGGCCCACAGAGAACAGGGAGGTGACTGGAGACATCCAGCATGGCTTCACCAAGGGCAAGTCCTGCCTGACCAAACTAGTGGCCTTCTACGATGGGGTGACTGCATCAGTGGACAAGGGGAGGGTTACAGATGTCATTTATCTGGACTTCTGTAAAGCCATTGACACAGCCCCCACAACATCCTTCTTTATAAATTGCAGAGGGATGGCTTTGATGGGTGGATTCTTCGGTGAATGAAGAAGTGGTTGGACAGTCAAAGGGTAGGGGTCAACAGCTCAAATTCCAGTGTATATCAGTGACAAGTGGTAACCCTCAGGAGACCATATCAGGAAAAGTGTTATTTAATATCATTATTAATGGCGCAGATAAAGGGATCGAGTGCAGCCTCAGCAAATTTGCAGATGACACCAAGCTGAGTGGTGTGGCTGACACACCTGAAGGAGGGGATGCCATCCAGAGGGACCTGGACAAGCTCTAGAAGTGGGTCTAAGGGAATCTCATGAGGTTTAACAAGACTAAGAGCAAGGTGCTGGGGATGAATATACGGAGAGCGGCCCTGTTGAGAAGGACTTGGGGGTGCTGGTGGATGAGAGGCTGGACATGACCAGGCAGTGTGCTCTTGCAGCCCAGAAAGGCAAATGTGTCCTAGGCTGCAGCAGAAGAGGTGTGTGCAGCAGGTCAAGGGAGAGGATTCTGCCCCTCTACTCTGTGCTGGTGAGACCTCACCTGCAGTGCTGCATCCAGCTCTGGAATCCCCAGCACAGGAAGGACATTGACCTGTTGGAGCAAGTCCAGAGGAGGCTACCAAGATGATCGGAGGGATGGAGCACCTCTCCTATGAGGAAAGGCTGAGAGAATTGGGATTGTTCAGCCTGGATGAGAGCTTCAAGTTGACCTAATTCCAACCTTCTAGTATGTGAAGTGTCAAGAAAGACGGAGAGGGACTTTTTACAAGAGCATGTAGTGGTAGGACAAGGGGAAATAACTCATACGGTCCAATAATTTTGTTTATTTTTCTAATCTTGTGTGTAAATGAATCGGTGCATGTGGTACAGCAGCCCCTGCAGTCACAGTCCCCTGAAGGTTCTGGTCATGGGTAGATCTGACTCATGTATTCTGGCTCTCACTCCAGGGAATACAGGGGATGTCAGGGTGAAGGAGCCGGTGTGCATGCCTGCCTTTTGCCCAAGTCCAAATTTCTGAGTGCATATTACAGCCCAAGGAGATTGGAAGTGCTACAAGGTGCCCCAGCTTGCACACAGCCTAAAAGACAAGGTCACTCAGGCATTTTGTTATTTTGTTTTTGTTACTTATCTACATTTGGACCCAATTCAGACAAAATAGAAAGAAAACACAAGGCTGTGTTTGTGTTACCTTGCTTTGCAAGTCACTGCTTTTAGTAAGATTACATTCAGATATATTACACAAAGTAAAGAAATAATGTTCCTAGAAGTAACTGTAAGACCTCTTGTTGAGAATATCAATAAAAATAGAAACAAATCAAAATTAAAACAAAGATATATCTGATCTAAATTTGACATTTACAAGCCATTTGCTTCAGATTCACATTTGACAGGTCTGTATAGATCCATCAGAAAAAAAGCTCCTTCTCTCTGGAGAAATTGAGATGAAAAAGTGTTATAAGAAAGTGTGTGAGTCACATGAAATGGCACTTAGACCCACAAATGAGTAGTGTGGGCAAATTAACTGAGGACATGTGGCACAAATTATGAAATGACAGCAACAGATAAAAAGGATGAGATGAGAGGGATGCAGTGAAAAGAAGGAACTGAACAGCAATGGTTGTCCTTGCTTTGGATGGGCTGCTAGCTGGTGGGAAAAATAATGGATACAGCTGGATAAATTACTGAATTTCGGATTAATTTTGCAGCTGGGGTGGTGACATAAACTACTTGTCACCGGGGCTATTTTCCTTCGTTTATAACCTGGTCACCCATCCATCTCCAAACATCACTTTTTTTATAGTGTACACTTCTGAAATTGTGCCCCTCAAAACTGGGTAAGTCATTGGAACAATAAAGAAAAAGATCGAGTTCTTTCAAGAACTAATAGTTTTGTTATCTTGTGTGAGTCAGCTTGTGTGGGAGTTGAAGAGCTTTGTAGCACACTTGTTAACTCTGTGCAGCTAGTGAAGTTTAATGTTTAAATGAATGCCTGTGAAAGTTGTCTCATCCAACTAAATCAATTTATTTTAAGTCTTTGCAACAAATCTGTTCTTACAATCTCTTTGGTATTGGGTTAAATTCCTCAGTGTGAAATGAATTGCATATCAGATTTTGCACATTATGAAAGCTGTATCCACAGTGTTTCCAGGCCTGAGAATATTAATTGGTGGAATTTAAAGATGAATACAGATGGTAAGCCTATTAATAAATGATGGGTAGGGAAGTACACACCAATTCTTAGAAAAATATTGTATGTGGAGTGTATGGTGTAGTTTAAGATAAGCATGATTTTCATCCCCAAAGAATTTTTATATATACTTGCAAATTAGACCTAATATATGTGTGTAATAGAAAAGGATAACTCTGCAGCGGGTTGAAATTGCTCACTTTTAGTGAAAAATAGAAGTATTCTCATTAAGACAGAATATTAAACAACTGGCAGTGTGAACATCTCTTGGCTGAGTATAAGGGAAAAAAAAAATTAAATCAAATACAGCATCTCTCTATCCAGTGTAACACTGTGAAGAGGCAGTCCTGTAACATCCAAGCTCAGAGCTCAGTGCAGATGTGCACGTGCTTTGCAAAGATTTATGGTCTATGACAGAGACGGGGCGACATTTTACAAGAATATGGTGAGTGCCTGTCGCTGTAACTCCCGAACGAGTAAAGAACGACACAGTCCAAGCACCAAAAGATCCGAAGTAAGGAAAGGGCAGAAGAAGTTTATTGGAATGTTGCACAGCTTTTATATGTTAATACACAGAAGCATATTGAATGACATAAAGTAATTGGTCCCTTGGCCATCCACCCCTCAAGGTGATTGGCCAAGTTCTGAACCATCCGCTTCTAGATGTTTTCCTAGTTAAAACCGTAACAAGCCTTGAAAAAGAACTGCAGGTGTAGAAGTTTACAAAACTGTAACATTGTTTTAAATTCCTTGCATGGGAAAGACAAAGCTTTTACAAAATGCTGCACAGGCTAAAGAAATTTCCTGCTGAGGCCTTTTTCATATCCGTAAGTGCCAGGACCACTGACCAACTTAATGCTGCTGCTGCTGCAGTCCTGCCTGGTGGCAACCTTGGCCCCAGCTGGGGTGCATGTGGATGAGAAGCTGATGGCAAAATGGCACTCAGCGAAGTCTACTTTGGAGTACAATATGTATGTGTAGTCCAGGAAAGTGAAAAGTTGCTGTGTTACTGAGGTGATGCAAGATTCTCCTGGCTCCTGGCACCTGCACCACAGACTCAAGAGAGGACCACCCTGTAGGGACCTTGGTGTCAACCTGGATTGCTCTCCGTGCACTACTGGGAACTCTTAAGAGTTACTTTTGCTTCTGTGACACAGACAACAGTAAGGACTTGAGTTTAGCTGCTGAAAAAGAAGCCTTTCCTTACTGAAATGTCCTGCAGAAGTTATTCTGGGAAATGAAATTAATGAATTCGAACTAGTCAAATAGTAGTTTATAAAAGTGTTTCTAAACCCCAAAAGTGTGATAGGCAGTCATATAACCGGTGAAAAAATCCGCAGGATCAGCTAAACTGTTTAACTGCATCACTGTCATTCCAGTAAGAAAAAAATGCCGGTGGAAAAATATACTAATATGTCATGAATAATAAATGGTTGTATCCTAACCTTTCCCAAGTATCTTTGTAGCATTTAATTTAGCCTGGGAAATGGTATCTGAGCCTTTAATTTTAGCCTCTCTTCCAGAACTTTCTAACTTCTGCAGGCTTTGTCTTAGTTTGACAGTCAAAGATGTTTTCAGCTGAGCCCTGACTGAAGTTGCAGTTCTGTAAACAGCTCAACTAAAGGCTGTACTTTTGTTCGTTGGCTCACCAAGCTTCCTGCTAACTTCCCAGGCTTGTACCGGTGCCCACAGGTGGTAAGGATTTAAGATAAAGTGGTCAGGTATGGCTGTACAATATTATCATCCACACTTCTATAAGCCTTTAGAATACGGTAGACACATTACAAAATGAGAATGTGTCTTTGTCCTGAGAGCTGCATGAGAAGAAAGAGTAGAATAATAATACAACAACATGCACTGAGGTATAAATACAACGGCGTAGCTTCTTTTTATTACTTCTCTTGCCCTAGAATTCTCAAAGGAAAAATAATGGAATTCTACTATGAAACAAGTACCTGGATGGATGAGGGGAGAGCAGGGGATATTTTCTACCTCAGCTTCAGCAAGGCTTTTGACACTGTCTCTCACAACATCCTCACAGGCAAACTCAGGAAGTGTGGACTGGGTGAGTGGACAGAGAGGTGGTTTGAGAACTGGCTGAACAACAGATCCCAGAGGCTGTAATCAGGGGCACAGGGTCTAGTTGGAGGCCTGTCACTGGTGGTGTCCCCCAAGGTTCAATACTGGGCTCAGTATTGTTTAACTTTTCATCAATGACTTGGATGAAGGAGCAGAGGCCTCCTCAGCAAGTTCCCCAGCCACACAAAGCTGGGAGGAGTGGCCGATACCTCAGAGTGCTGTGCAGCCCTTCAGAAGGACCCTGACAAGTTGGAGAGACGGGCAGAGAAGAACTGCCTGAAATTCAACAAAGGCAAATGCAGGGTCCTGCACCTGAGGAGGAATAACCCCAGGCACCAGCACAGGATGGGGGTGACCTGCTGGAGACCATGGGATCCTGGTGGACAACAAACTGTCCATGAGCTAGCACTGTGTCCTTGTGCCCAAGAAAGCCAAAGGTATCCCGGGGTGCACTAGGAAGAGCATTCATTGCCAGCAGGCTGAAGGAGGTGATCTTGTCCCTCTGCTCAGCCCCAGTGAGGCACCATCTGGAGTGCTGTGTCCAGTTCTGGGCTCCTCTGTACAAGAGAGACATGGAGCTCCTGGAGTGGGTCCAGAGGAGGGCTACAAAGTTCATGGTGGGGGGGACTGCAGCATCTCTCTTATGAGGAAAGGCTGAGAGAGTTGGACCTGTTCAGCCTCAAGAAGAGATACCTGAGAGGGGACCTCATCAGTGTCTATCAGTCTCTGAAGGGAGGGTGTCAAGAGGATGGAGCCAGACTTTTCTCAGTGGTGCTGAGCAATAGGACAAGAGGCAATGGGCAGAAACTGATGCACAAAAGTTCCACCTGAACATGAGGTAACTTCTTTACTGTGCAGGTGCTCTGGAACAGGCTGCCCAGAGAGGTTGTGGAGTCTCCCTCACTGGAGATATTCAGGAACTGTCTGGTCGCAATCCTGTGCCATGTGCTCTGGGATGGCCCTGCTTGAGCAGGGAGGCTGGACCAGATGACCCACTGTGGTCCATTCCCATCTGACCATTCTGTGACTTTGTGAAATTTTGGTATTGACTTGAGGTGGAGGGGGCTGATCGATAGAAGGAAGGTTGGAGAGAAAACATCCTTCATGCTATAAAATTACAGAAAAACAGATAAATAGAAGTTAAATTTGATATATACTTTTTTCATCCTGAATGCCAGTGTGCAAATTTCCCTGTATATTATAAATGTAGAACATTTCTTACAACACTTAAGTTACCAAGCTCCAATTGGCATAACTGCAGCCTAAATTTTACTCATTTTCTTCTCGGGTTTAAAATCTCTTGATCAAATCCAAATCACCTTTTTAAGACTCTGAGATAATCCTTCAGGAATACTTTCAGTAGTTCAGGGCTTTAGTTTGTGCTGCTTTATGATCAGTCTTTTGTATTTCCTGTATCTAATTATGCATTTTAATGAAGCTTGCCTCTATAAGTTTCATCTCCCATAGAGATGATAATTTTCACTTAGAATAATTTTAGAATTCTTTCAGATGATTAGTATTCTTTAGAATATATAATTTTTTTACTCTGGCAGTTGGAAAGATCGTACTAGTAATTTATGCCTGTTCTAGCCTCAAAACCTACCTGAGTTTAGCCAAGCAAATTTTGACTCACACTGTGGAAATCTACCTGCAAATATTCTTTCATATTGACTGAATCTTGGGTTGCATTGTTTCATATCAGTACAAACAAAAAGATGCAATCTGGGTTTAAGTGGGTCTGACAGCATCTGCAGTACACATTTGCAGTGATTCCCCTGAATCAGTTTGTACATCAGTTTAAGTTTTACTACTGGAATGGGTTTCAGGACCTTCAGCTTTTTCCATTTTACACAGAGAAGAAGCTAATCTTTCACCCTGTGCAGCAGTAGGATGTCACCACCCACAGTCTCCACTGACTAAGGTGGATGGTTCCAAGGTACCAGTGGCAAAAGGTTGGGGCAGCAAGTAGGGAGTAGGGAAGGTGTGGTGGTCACTGGGTGTGATGGGCTGCTTATTTGCACAGGCACAGAGAAGACTGGAAATTACTGAGTAAAAACATAGCTTAAGAAGTGTCCTACAAATTTTTGGCTTAGAGCTGTCAGTGTTTCCAGCTATTTTTAATAATTGCCTCGCAGGCAGAGATAGAAGTATGAGTTTGATAGCAGGCACAGGTGGTGGCATGGCCTATCCTACATTGTCTTTGGTCACGGAGGTAGACGAGAATATTACTGCCTGGAGTCCTCCTCAGCTAGGTGGGGAGCTGGAAGTGGGGGTGATTTTAAGGAACATTCCTTAATTGAGACTGCATATGTTTCTTAAGGAGGGCTGGAACAGCTGGAAGTGTTGACACAGACCCTTTGTAATCCTGCTGGGATCATCCTCCCTGAAATGGATTTTCATAATTGGAAGGATATGAATAACATAAATAAAAGGTGGTGATTTACCTTGCTTTTCTTCCTTTTTTTCTTTTTGCTGGAGTTTTATACAATAGTTGTGAGCCATCTCTGTTAGTAGTTGGTTGATAGTCTGCTCATACGAATTATTAATAATTGCTCTCTAATTATTGTTTGAAAAAACCTTTTTAAATGAAAGTACTGAGGATGAGTGTTATTCATGGGGCTCTTTTTTTGCATTTTTCTGTGAAGATATCTTTATTTTGCTTGCTTAAGGAAATAAGACTTAATGTGGTAACGGACATATACATGTATGTGTAACACATTTGTGAAGGCATATGAATACAGCTACCTTAGTGCCTTAATGTTTGTCTGACCAATTTCTACCAAATTTAATGAAGGGATAGAAGTCTTACAGTCGCTGTGTTCTTAAAAATACTGTGAAAATATAGAAATCTTTGTAGAGGAAAGAAGCCCTTTTAAGGACCTTGCCGAAGGGAAGTCTGCTATCTTTAAAAAACATCAAAGAATCCCAGTGGAAGGTTTCCCCCTTGAGATGTAAATCAGCAGGATGTCATTGGCTCCATTGCAGAGAAAGCTACTTGTTTACTCTATTTGGAAAACTTCTGTCCCTTCTTCAAGTCAGAAGACAATTTTTAGTTAATTGTGATGTCAACTTGAAAGAGACTTGAGGAAGTGATTTTTTTTGTTTTGTTTTGTTCTGGACAATGAATAAGTCTGTGTATAAATGGCAAATCTACTTCTTTCCCTTCAAAAGTGTAGCTGAATTAACAGTTGTGTTAATATAATTTATTCTGGAGAAAAAAACCCTAGCCCAGCTTGTGTAAATAATAGGGGCTACATCGTGTTGCTGTCTCCTCTCATAAAAGCAGAGGGAGAATGGATGGAACACAACAGTCAACGTTCTCAGTTACCAGAGTGGAAATTCAGAGTCACCCAGCAGTCATGCTGGGCTGCCTGAGAGAAAAATTTCAAAAGAGGAGGTCTGAATGTGATCTGATCTGTGAGAAGAACTCCTAAAACTATGTCACTATCTCACTACCCTCCTCCTACTGATCACTGATAATGGGAGTGGATGCAGGTTAAGCTTGAATATCAGCCATGAAATATGATTGCTTTACAGAAGACATACCTGAACCATCTTCAGCTTAGGTGCCATATATATAGGTGCTATCTATAACAACCAGCTGCTGAGAAGTGCCCAGCTTCTGTCTCAGAGAAATCAACTGATTCACAGGAGCTGTTGAATCCTAGTAATGGGGTGCACCATCTCAACCCTTCTAGTTTATTTCTAGCACAGCTGTCAATGCAAAAAAAATTCATGTTGCATGAATAGGAGTCATTTGGGAACTTTTGACTGCAAAGAAAAATCTCAGCGAAAGTGGAAGGGACTTACCAAGGTGGATGTATAATGTTTACAGATGGAGGTTGGAATGGAGTCTTGAAGGAGGCCCAAAAGATCAACTTATTCAGCAGTGTCTAGTTTTTTTAACAGCTCCAAAGATGGAGGATCCACAAACCATTAGGGTCCAGTATTTGACTGCCCTTGTAGTAGAAGAGGTTATCCTAGTATTTAATGGGAATTTTGTGTGTTCCAACTTGTGTCTGCTGCCTTTGGTCACCTCTCTGTTCACCTCTGAGAAGAGAGTTGCTGCATCTCCTCTGTACTCAGGTAGCTGAAGATAGCAGTAAAATGCTCCAGTGTGCCTTTGTCCAGGCAGATTGAAGTCAGGTTTCTCATTCTGTTCTCATGTGTCTTGTGCTCCAGCCCTGACCATACTGACGGCCCTTTACTGGCCTTGCTCACCATGTCCGTGTTTTTCTTGGACTGGCAACCCCTACTGGACATAGTCCTCCAGACATGACCTTATTAGTGCGAAACAGAGGAAGAACCACTTGATTCAACCTGCTGGCTACACTCCTGTTAATACAGACGAATGTCTTTATGGTGTTCATTTTACTGCTTACCAAAACACTGAAGTCCTTTTTCACAAATCTTCCTTTTTTACCACTTTATTTATCCATCCAGTTTTTTTCCTTTTTTGTGCTATTGCACAGTTATTGTTACATCTATGCTGGAAGATTTGGCATTTGGCTTCTATGAATTTCATGATTCCTGCCAGCCCTTTTCTCAAAGCTATTGAAGACTCTGCATAGCAGCTCTACCTGCAGCATATTAGCTGCTCCACTCAGTTTGATCATTTCTGCATTTATTGAGAGTCTTCTGGGTCTTTCATGAACACTACTGGCCCCAGAATCAATCTCTAAGGGGTGCCACTGGTAATGAGCTGCTGGTTGGGCTTTGTGACACTGATCACAACCCTTTTAGCCTGGTGATCCAGACTATTTTCTCTTCCTCATCCGCTCATCCAGCCAATGTCTCACCAACTCAGCTACCCCTTACTACAAGAGAAAGACCTTGGTAAAGTAATTGTGTGAATTATCCTACTGCTTTCTTATTGCCCACTGTGCCAATCATTTCACCATACAAAGCTATCCTGTTAGGCAGAATTTGCCTTTGGTAAATCCATGAGAACTGTTTCTATTCATGTTCTTTTTTTCCATGTTTTTTAACGTATGTTTACGTATTTGAATTGTTTCCTTGTGTTGTCCGGAGTACATACTAATTAAAGTCTCATTTTTTCTCCTAATTAAATGGGATATAGTGAATCACTCTATGGAGACATTAGCACAAACAACAAGAAACTTTTAAGTACATCAAGAACAACAAACCCATAAAGGAAGTGATGGTTTTTTCCAGCTTTTGAAGAATAACAAATGGTTATGACAGATGCACAGGCTGACAAAAACCTGAATAATTTCTTTGTATAGGTCCCCTCTTCAGAAGGTGTCGGGGAGTTCACTGCATTGATCTTACTTGTGTCAGGTAAAGATGGAATTACATCAAGGAGCAATTTTTCAAAGGACATGGTAAAATACCTCCAGGACTGAGGAAACACCCAGGAATTGCCAAGACACCCAGTACTGAGGATATGGTTAAAGCTTCCTGCAATAACACACAATCTGGATTGAAACTGCCGCTGATTAAAAGCACCACACAATGGAAGACAATAGTAGCAAATTTGGGGATGATCCGAGAAAAGTCAATAAAACTTGTATTAGTTAAAGTGGAAGAAATGCTAGCTAGAAATAGTTATAAAGCATCCAGATGATATGATATGACAGAGCATGAATGACAGTTATATAAAGGAAAATCTTGCATCTGTAGAGCAAGAATATTTTGAGTACTTCAACAGAAAAACAGATAAGCAGAATTCATAGCCACGATCTGCTTGCATTTTAAAAGGCATTGATATCTGTTGAAATATTGAAGAAGCAAAGAATTACTAGTGATGAGTTAGTGTGACTAGATTTAAACAATTAAAAGCTAAATTTAAATTAGTCTATAATTTATTTTAAGTCAGTAGACTGCAGGTCAAGTAGTCTGTAGCCAGCACAAGCAAGAGCTGACATAATTATTTTACAGTTGAACACTCCTCCCCCTCTCCTAAGGAACAAGAGTAGCTGTAGCCTTTGCATTATCTAAGACTCCATAAGCAAAACAGGAGATAATGAAAGGAAAAAAAACCTCCTTGGAAAGATAAAGGAATGCAGCAGCTCAGGGAGGAAAAGTGACAGCTGCGGTAAGATGAGGCATTACCAGCTTTAAACAAAGAACTGGGAAAAAAATCGTGAAAGGTGACCAGAACAGAGGAGTTGTGAATGCTTTGAACTTGAATGCTTTGAACTTTGAGGAGTTGAATCTGCATGATCTCAGCTGTAGACCATCTCCAGTCTCATGACTCACAGGACATCTGGCCAACAGACCAGTGAGAGTTTATTAACAGAGCTACGTATCACTGCTTAGCTCTGCATAGTTGCGTATGTTCCAGTAAAGCTTGTCTGTTAGAGGATGGACTTCTTTATCTCAGCTGTTGATTGCCCACTACCCACATTTATCACTTGGGCATCAGATTTGGCAATTCTGGGTGGGCTTGAAAGTTAAGTGAAGTGAGAAAGATAAGATCCCAGGCAGGACTAGAGGTCAGAAGGATGACTGTTTCCTTCTCTGAATGCAAGGAAGGTGGAAGTGCCAAGATAACTTTGTTTTGAAATAGGAGCAGTTATCTCCTCATACATTACTATAAAATAGATTGGAAATGACTGGAAGTTAGCAATTCGTGCTTCAAATGTGTATGCCTCCCACCCAGTCACCTATGGCATGTAAAGAGGCACCTGTGACACACCTGATGATGCATCTGCTGTCAGGAAAAGCTTTAAGAGTCACATCAAACCCTGGGCTAATGAAGTGACCACTGCCTCAGCTGAAAAAAGTGGAGGATGTCAGGATCTGTCTCCATCGCTGTCTCTGTCTTTGATTTGCTAGTAGATGAATAAAATGCAATGGAAGGCTATGAGGGCTTCCTGCCCAAACCAAAACGACAGAAACGACTCTTTTTGGATGGCACCGCAAAAATGACAAAGCCAAAAACTAGAGGGTACGTTGCTTGGTTTGTAGGTGGCAGATTATGGTGGAGGGGGAATACCTCACATGGGGTGTGTGATGGGGACTGTAAGTATTAGCAAAATGATCCAGAAAAAGTTGCTGTTACTTTATGCTCAGGTTGACAGATGGCAGCATTAGAAGACATCTTGGTGGATCAGCCACTGCTAGGATCTTGTTTCAGGCTGTGTAGTGAGGCACCAGCTCTTGCTCTGCAGGGAAAGGGCATGCAGTCAGTAAATAGCACACCTCCTTCAGCGTCAGCATTCAAGGCTGTAAGTCTTTAAGAGGTGGCCTGCTCCATCATCTTGAGGAAGGACAGAGAGTTTTGGCAAGATAGTATTGCAAGCACCAGATCTAACCCTCTCTGATTTAGTGGGAAAGTTTGAGATGGAAAACGGTATGGTGTCACAAGTGTATCGACTTAAATAAAAAACTCGACAGTGCCTAAACACACAAATCAGGTTGTTAACATGTGCTTACCCTCAGGGAAATTCAGGAATGAATAAAACCTTGAGAAGATTATGAAGTGGTGCATGATGATCTAAGATAAGTGAAGATGTAGCAGCGTGTGTTAGGAATGTAACATGTATAACCACCAGTCACATGCAAAAGTAATAAACTCACAAGAGGATGCCTAGACTATAGAGCAGGTTGTGAAATAGACCCTTCTTATCCCGAATTTATAATAGTTTCACCAATTGACTGAAGTATTTCCAACTTACAGGAAGAGAGCCAGCACAGCTGCTCAGACAACGGTAGGACAGATGTTTCTCTGACAGAAGCTGGCTATGAGTTGGGCCTATGTGTCACAGGAAAAATTATAAATGATTGTGTCTGGCATTAGGGTTTGCATAAAGGCTTTGCATTGCTGGACATCTCCAGGGAGAACTGCTGAACACTGAGGATGGCTCTGAAAGAGGTTGTAAAGCAGCAAGGGAAAGCCTGAGAAATGAATCTCCCAATAATCCTAATGCTGGAATGAGGAACTACTGCATCTCCTGGAATAGAAGAGACTTGAGGATGCTCCATTTGTGATTAGGAGCGTGGCTGCCAAATAAATTACAACCATATGGTCCAACAGACAGATGGATTCAAGGCATGTTAAAGACAGTGTCAGCTACACACCACCAGGTAGTCGAGCATACATTAGAAGCAAATGTTCAAAAGATGGATAAAGTGGCATGCTTGTTGCACCTGGCAGAATGAAATATTGGAGACTGAGTAATAGAGAGTCAAAGGAAAAAAAATGCATGCTGACACTTCAGGGGATGAGACTTCTTAGAAATGTCAAGTAGGCCAGCCCCACCGGCTAAATCTAAAAAGGGGAAGAAAGACTAGAAAAACATGTTCTATTTTTCAAATTCAAATGCATGGAAAAGATCATGAAGCTGAGGATTTTACTTTCATTCTGCAGAAAAATCAAATTGTAGCCTGACTGGGACAGAGAAAATGATAAACACCACAGCATCTCTGGCCTTGTTTGAGTGCAAGTACTTTCAAATTTGTGATTTCAGGGTTTCCTCTGGTTGCTGGTACACTGAGGATGCAATGCACCTGACTAAACTTACACACCTGTGAGAAGTTTAGCAGGAAAGGTAATAGTTCCCAGTTGAAAAAACATTCTGACAAAGGAGTTGGAATCCAGGACATATTTAAATAAAAGACAGATAAAGAGTGGCACATATTGGTCGAGGTATAAAGGCTCCATGAAAAGGTATTGGAAATATGAAAATAAAATTTATAAAATACATTGTCCAATATTTAACACTCAGGCTACATGACACATATTTTCTGTCTACCCTAAACACAGCTGCTTCATATATGAAGTCTGGCTGATCCTGCTTGTTGGCCATGGCATTGAGAGAAGTAGGAAGCAGGGAACTCAGGCAGATAAGTAGCATGAATGCTGGAGCCCCTACAGTGTTGTACAAGATCTCTAAATCCTCCGAACTGAACAGAAGCCAAGCCACAGTACTGGAACAGTGATTCATAGGAGATATGTTGCCTGTCTGGAAAAAAAAAGTCAATCCACAAATGAAAAGATCTGTTATTGAAAGTACTGAAAGGATAGAAAGTAAAACCAAAAACACAAACCAAACTCTCTTGTTCTTGGTTGCAAACAGCACTTGCAGCAGATGCGCTGAGACGGAGACTGCCCTCCCCACTGAGATCAAAAGGATTGTGTTGGATTCAGCTATGGATACAGAGTGGCAAGCACAGACTTGATGGAAACCATTCACTTTTATCCAGGATCAAGTTCTCAGTTAAATGATTGCCTGGTGTGTCATTTGAGGATCACTCTGCAGAACTATAAGAAAACAGCATTAGCTTGTATATGAAAAGGATTTGTGCGAAAAAGATGTGTGTGTTTCTGAACAACGTGTGAATCTGATTTAATTAATGACATATACAATCAAACTGTGTTTACTGACTCCAATGTAGCAGTTATTGGATGCTTTTTTTGTATAAACCACCTGTGTTTTCTGGTTGATTAGTCATTAAATACTGTACCCAGTATCAAAATATAACCCCAAATGCAACTGATATGAAATTGTCTGATGTAAAAGAAATATTAGAACACACAGATTTTCAATAACTGTCAGAAATGCTATGGAAGCAGCCAGGATGGCCTTGATAGCTGTGTATCACAGTGGTAGATACTGGAATGAATTGGAAGAAGGAAGAATGTCAATGGTGTGATTTTCTTTGGCTGGTCAGTCACCCACAGTTCCTGGAGTCCTAAATGCCTCTGTCTTGGCCACCAAGAAGTGTTGGCTGCATTACTGGGCACTTCTGAGTAAGCCTTCAATGGCATAGACACACGCCATGCCAGGCCTTGATGTTGATAATAGTCCCATTTATTAAAGGAGGGCCTTCAAGGAAGATGGGACAAACTGGTGGTAGCTGACATGGGTTGCAGTTAGTGTAATAACTTTTTTCTTGAGCATTTTTCTCTTGCAAAGTCAAGCATACGTGCTGCCACGTGCTGCATATGTGACACAGGGAACAGAACAGGAAACTGGGGGGAAATGTCCCTAGAAAGATAGAGAAAGTAGTGTAACAGCTGAGAGAGAAAAAACAACACTAAAGCCAGCCTCAAAAACAAAAATGGGGAGAAAGTCGAAAGATCCAAAAGAAAGAAGCAGTGAACACTTTGAACTCAAAGGAGTTGAATCCACTTAGATCCCTGCAGGTGACTGCTGCCATGCCCCCAAGCCTCCCAGGATGTTTGAGTAAGAGATTGGTGAGATCTGCAGCAAAACAGTGCTTGGGTTGTTATTGTTGTGGATGTATCTTGTGAAATTAATCTGTCTCTCTCTCAGGTGTGTAGTGCCTGCTACACGGATTTACCATTTTAGCAACAAGAGGTGATTCTGCTCTCAAAGCCACTTGAGTTTCTGGAATAATACAAAGACAAAAGAGAGTAATTAACATCAGAACCCATGCTACATCAGTTCTTCTAACTTCTGTGAAATAAAGAGGATATTGAAAGTGTCATGAATTTTCATCACAGGATATGTTCATTTCAATTGATGTACTGCAAATGGACAATTTATACCAATAAATTACTGATTTATTGGATACAAAAATTACCTATTGTATTGTGTTGTATTTAATTATCTTCTGTCTGCTATCAGTTTCACAGTCTCTGAATAACTCTTGGGGTATCTCTTTGTTTAACTCATTCACTTTCTATTTTGCCTTTTAGACCAATTTTTTTTGCCCTGAGATTGTTCCAATGGACTTTTCTTCAAGTTTTTTCTTTGGAAGGTAATTTAAGGTTTTCATAGTGAAAATTCAATTTCATTGCTTAGAGAAGCCTTGTTATATGAGAACAAGAAATGACTGATATACCAACCCTTTTTTCATCCACTTTGGTTATTAAACAAGTCTTCTGGGAGTTATATAAGTTCAGAGATTCTTGAACTTCTGCCAGAACCATGGTACACTTCCAGTGGGTATATATAACTCTTTAATGCCTAGAATGCAGCTGGTTGTGTTGGGTTTACACATACCCAGAGTCTAATGCACAATGTCTGCTCCAACACCGATTTGTTCTTTTGCCGTAACTCTTACTAGATTGTTATAGGATGAAGAGCCAGGTGCCAACAATCTTAGCAATGATGCCCCAGCTAAATCTGCTTTAGATGAAAGTGCACCTGCTAGAAGTATTTCCCAGGACATGCAATCATTTAGCCTATAAATTCAAATAATGCTTATTCTCTTGGTTAAATTACACCTAGAAGTTTAGGCAGATATGTGAAGAAAAGTTGGTGGGTATGCCAAAAAATGAATAGATTTGAGTATCTGATTCCTAATACAGATCTTACAGCCCTGGAGCTCCATGAATTCCAGTGGAGTTACTTCAGATTTATACCATTTAAGTATGAAAGGGTTTGGAATCACTTGTGAGGATTTTCTATTATTATCTGGAAAAATATTTACAAAGATATGTTCTCCTGCTGTTTTATTGAATTGTATGCAGTAGTAACGGGTATGTGACTTCTGTCTCAAGCCCTAGTTTTCAGGTTTTAGGGCTTGATAACTTTCTAACCATGAACTGTTTCAGAGCTAACCAAGTGAAAGGCTGGAGGGAAGTTTTATTGCCTTTAATGGCTGCAGAATTTCCCCAATGACTTCACTGAGCAACAACACAGGGTACAAAGTCACCAAAGGTAGTCTACCTTTTGTAAGAGCTGTGGTTGAATAATTACAACTTAGGCCTGGAGTACAGCATTTAAAGTCTAAACGCTTCTTCTTGTGACGTAACTCATTGTTCCTCAGAAATCACCCTCTTGAAGAGCTTGTTCCCTTCCACTGAATAGATGATTCTAAGCTAACTTTTAGGTGGCAAAAGTACACACTTGTGTTAAAAGTGGCCAGGGCTGTAGGTGCCTTAGACAATTTAAGGAGTACAAAGGACTTTGTTTCCAGATCTGTTCAAATCCATATCCTGGATGACTGAAACTTACTGTTGTCACATACCCATGAAACATTATATCATCTTATGTCATTGCTTGCAAAGTCTTATGCTACCCAGAGTTGTCTAACTAGTACTCCTGCTGGGATGTCCAAGAGAAAAGAAGGGCTGGATGGCTGACAGACTGGTTTATTTTCTCAAGTCTTATTGCTATCATGATGTCTATGATTAAAAGTACATTTATAGTGCTGCTCTCACAGGCAGTCCTTTTCTATCTGAATTTAATGGTTTTGTTTCTAAGCTGAAATCCAGTTTTATGCTGTGTGCACAGTAGGTAATAATAGGTCTTCTGGAATGGTCTTAAGTTATCTAATGGCATAATTAGAATTTTAAATACAAAGGTTCCTTTTTCAAACCATTACAGAGTCTTCAAAAGTCTCTCCTTGCTTTATTATGAGTAAAACTTCTGTGTGAGGATGAAATAACAGCACATTTTCAGAAGTTGCAAACACCGTTTTTGAATAAAAGAAAATATAATAGTACTTTTTTGATGATAAAGAACTAATTAAAACAAATTAATAAATGGTTTTATTCGTGTAATTTTAAGTAAGTGTAGCATGGCTTGCTGTGTTAGTCAGCAGAGGCTGTGCTCTAGAGACATGCAGCCCCTTCTGCTGAGGAGTTGGACCAGTCTGGATTCTAATTAGTTTTACCATGATCTTTGTTTCCAGTGTCTGCAGGATTATGGGGGTCTGCTATGCCTAAGGAGGCTTTTCTGTGCAGGGGTTGTCCTTAAAGAGCAGATGTTCCTTTAGATTTTAGGCCAGAAAATATAAAATCTGAGTGACCCAAAGTGTCTTTTTAACAGTACTGGAACTAGAAGTGGAGAAGAAGGAGATCCAGAGTCACGGAGTCAAACCTGATTCTGTGCAGCAGCTTTTCCTTAGCTATACCCAGATGATCCTGGGCAGAGCTGAGAATAAAAAAGAAAAGGGATAAACATGTTAATACTGGTAATATTGCCTGTTCTTTTGGCACTTAGCTTTCCTCTTGGAGACTAGCCAGCTCATTTTCTGGGTTTTTTTTCCATGTTATAGATTCTCTTGAGATGCTACATACTGAGGTCAGGCTTTTTGATTTGTGCTAAAGCAGTGGAGCTGAGAGTAAATCTATTAATTTATTTCAATGTAGGAAGTAAGAATCTGAACACTTACTGCTGGTGCTGATTCAGTAGACAGAGGTTAATAAATGGTGCCACTCTGCAGTTTTTTTCTACAGACAGCACCTGGAATAATCTTACAGGTATTTGTCGGACGTTAAGTATGAGTGAATTCAATGTAATTTTAAACTTGCAGACTTTCAGGTATCTGTGGAAGAAAACAGATATTACAGGAGGTTTTACTGTAATTCTGAAGCTGGAGACTTGAAATAATTTTTGAGAGACTAAGTTTTGCTGTGAAAAAAAACATGTTTCAATTGCAGATCAGGGTGATTTTGAAAAACAAGCTTAGATTCTGCACAAAGGTTATATCTGCAAGGGTTATAAAAAATACATCATATACAGGGGACCAGAAGTGAAGTATTACGAAGGTGAGAAATAAAATGAGTAAGCCAGGAATGAAAAAGGTTATAGTCTGGCTGGAAAGTAAGTGTTGAGTGGTCTAGGCATCTGCACAGTGCAGATGGGACTGATGTACTGTAAGCTTTTGAACATATCGAGAACTACTTAAGATTACAAAATTTATTGCTATACTTTTTTTTTTCTGTGAGCACTGTTAGCAAAATTCACAGATGGATTCAAGAGAGAAGTAGATTTGCTCAGAGAGATAGATGTATGATGGTGATGGGCTGAAAATTGTCAATAAGGGAAAAACTGGGAGGAGAGACAGCTTACTGAGTGGCACAGGGCTGCAGGAGAGACCAGTAACTGGGAGGTTGACAGTGACCAAGAGTTAAAAGAATGAAGCTAAGCACAGGATAACATCTTGGAAAAACCTGTGGTGACACCATTCTGGATCTAAGCCTGGGAGACTTCAACATTGTCCATCAGAACAAGTGCTAATTACTAGATCCCACCTTGCTCTAACTGGAGCAACGTAGAATTCACCCATCTCTTGTCTCCTGAGCTCGAACACTGAACAGGTGACTGTAGTGATATTTGTTGTTAGCTGGTACAGCTGGTACAGCCTTCAGACAGTAGCTCTGTGACAGTAGCATGTGATGAGTCCTGATTAGCTCATGCATAAAAGAGGTGATGAGGGAAAGAACCTGGGTACTATTACATGTTTTCTCTAAGAAAATAAAGCTGATATGAGTGCAATCTATTTGACTACTCACATAATCGAGTCTTGTTGTATGATTTGATTTAGAAAGTGGAAAAGGAAGCAGAAATTAAAGAGGAACAGGAAAAAATTAAAGGAGGAAAAGGCATGAACAATTCAAAATGTGGCTCTAGCATTTTTACTGCAAAATGAAGCAAATGAAATCTCAGTCTGGATTTTTGAAGGGATTCAGAGACTTTACAAAGTTACTGAAAGGAATGGTTTTTATTAAGGTAATGGGAATCATTACAGTGTGGTTTTGGGAAGCATTGCTGAGTTTGCTTTAGTGCAAAATAGATAAGAGAGGATGTATATAAGAGCTTAAAAGCTCAAGCAGTGAAATAGGTGGGGGATTTGGCTATCAAAATCATTTAGGATTGTCCAGCTTTTCCAAATACTCCCTGTGACTAAAAGGAAAATGAGGAGGAGCAATACTTTATAGCCAGTTAGTATGATCTTATTAGTCAAGTCACTAAAACTAGAAGCATCTGCTTGGAATAGGAAATACACTTGGAATGACAGAGTTGTGATTTATTAATACATCAGGTGAAAGGTGGAGTTATCATGGCTGAGGGTTAGGAAGCAGAAAGACAAAACAAGAGGGGCGGAAAGTGTCTATTCTACACCAATAGGTTTGATTGAAATTGCATTAGGGTGTTATTTAACTAAAATAAAAAACTACCTGTAGGTTGCTTTCTAATTCTGGCCTATTTCAGAAATTTTTAGCAAAACCAGACGTTAATCTCTTTGAGCTACTGTTTTTCATTCCAGTTCATAGACAAGCAAACAAAAAAAAATTGTTAATGACTCCCTTGTCCAAAGTGGAACAAAACTGCAACAGCTAATTTAAATACAGACAAAACAGGGACTTTGTTGTGCAGGAACATTATTTATATTTATTTTTCGTTAAAAATACCTTAAATGTATGACAAATTGTCAATATCAAAAACTATTAAGGGAATCAGCAGGTTATGTATCTGTTCTGTACACAAATCTGTTTCTTTGGTTGTCATAATGCTCTGGGATAGTCTAGACACCACAGAAATCTTTTACCTCCAAGCATTACCTGACCCAGCAGGAAACATGGAGAGAGAAAATTCTCTCTGTTTGGATTGTGTTTGCTGCTTGAACTTCCATCTCTGTCTTGTCTAGAAAAGATAACAGTATGTTGGATAGAAAGCACCTCTGGACTGGACATGAGCCACAGGCAGCTAGTTGGACTTTAGGGACTGAATTATTGAGAATGGCAAGTGATGTGAAGTGAAGAATGTAGATAATTTCAGGAGAGTGCTTGGTGGGACAGAAAAAGTTAAATCTCATGGTGAAGGTGTAATGATGTTGAACAAATACAGAGCGTGAGGTAGTGTGAAGACACCTGGTGTTCTTGTGCTCAAAACCACAACATTTCCTGAAGCATTCTCATTCAGATCAGCTGTTTATTAAATGTGGTGTATGCAGCTTGGGAAATACACCATAAGAAATACTTCTGTACTTCGTAAGATCATTCCCTTATTGCTCACTAACCTGTTGTCATCACTACAAGCTCTGACCTAGACCTCTCATTAATCATAGCTGAAGAGCTTTGTAGTTCTCACACTAGGGAAGGAAATCAAGGTTTTAGTTCCCAGCAATCTTCTCTTGTTCATAAATATTTTTATTAGTTTCGTGGGGAAAAGGAAAATTAACTTTCTGCTCCTCTCTCCTTGACTAAACGTGTTCCTTTTGGTGGAGCGCAGACATCATCAAGAGTAATGGGCAAAGAAAGTTCAACAATTGTGTTACTCAAAGTTCTTTTATAAAAAAAATATTAAAAAAAAGAATTTTTGCAAAACAGAACAATATAAAAATGCTAAAAAGTCACCAATCATGGGACAAGGTAAGATGCAGAACTAGATACTTTCTGCTTTTGGTTGCACTGAGGGTTCTGGATGATGAAACTAATTTCAGGTTACTCTAGATTTTTCTTTTTGCAAGAAAGAGTAAAATCTAGCACATTTGTTAAATCAGTTACCTTCCTTACGATATCAAAACTCAAAGAGTAAAATGTTCTGGTTTTAGGTCTTATAAATTCCTGATTGTGCAGAATTCAACATACTGAGCTGGAACTTAGAGCATGACAGGGGTAGATTCATGCATCTAATAGTATTGCGATCTTAGATGCAGTTTTTGCTGTTGATTGAACTAAATACTATTAAAATATTGTATTGTTATGTATATAAGAATTCTTCTTTAAATCATTTTGCACTACTGAGCTGAGAGGTACTTAGCATATCAAAGCAGCAGTATGATTGTAATACCCTGTTTAAATTAAACTGGGACATAAACAGAAAATAAAATAAACCATGTATTTTTCTTAAAAGGTCTGCATTTTTTACGCTCAGATCTAAAAAACATTTCTAAAGCCAATGGTAAATTGAGGATATTCTGTGCTATAAGAGGTTGTTTTTTCGGTTGCATGATTCTTTGTCCAAAACTTTTTCAAGTTTCACAACGAACTCCATCAAGAGGCTTTTCTATTGAAATCTAATGCATTCTGTCACATCTTTTGCCTAAAGACTGAGAACTTGGCTAACCATTGCCAGAGGCTGGGCAGCAGAAAACGTGTACAGTGACTGTAAGTGGAAGTGAATGACTAGTGACTGCCCAGGCATGGGACAGGAAGAAGAGCTCAGCTCAGGCTGAGGCATGCCAGCAGGGTTGTCTCATTCCCTGAAGATGTCCTTCGTGACCCTTCTCGTTTCCTCTCCCTTTTCCTGGGGCGAGAGGCCCCAGCAGGCAGGAGCAAGGACAGGGGAAGACGGCGGATCTGGAGGCAGGGGCTTAAAGAGGGCTGTCTGTGCTTTCCCAGCAGCAATTGGGGACAGAGCAAAAGCCTTGTCTTGCATCTCCTCTTGAAGGGGGGCTGCTGTCGGGCACACCCCTGTGCATGCTGAGGAGGAAAGAAATGCCCTCATGGGCAGACAAAGATGCCAGAGAGCACTTCTGCTATGGTCCCTGGATCCTCTGGCAGTCCACACAAACAATGAGATTTGTTTGCTCTCCAGACATTTATTTTTTGAGTGGAGAGGAGGGCTGAGCACTCACAGGACAGCAAAGCAGAGAAATTAACAGGATGCTTAGAGAACTAACAGTGTCATGTGGAACTACTCCTCATTTAGTTACCAGATGAAAAGTGGGTCAATCAATCAAACGGCCGTCAAACCATCCAGTGCCTGGCTGGCCTCAGTGACAGTAGTTTGCATGAAATCCAGTTTTGAATGCACAGATATCACTCTTGTTAAGATAATTTACCTAGTTAGTGCAAACTGGAACTCCTGTTGTCCCTCTTAAGAATCAGACTAATCATGAAATAGCACCAAAGACTTTTCTACCCAGGCATCATCCTATTATTTCACTTTTTGGATTTGAGTCCTTTCTAAGAATTCGGGAAGATGCCTACATTTTAATGCTATACATTTCTTCCTGAAAGGAGAGATGGGGATTTGCAGGTGCACATTGTGTGTATGTGTCAGTGACAGAGAGGCGGCTGGTTCATTGCACAGGTGTCTGTGCAATGCAGCAAACCTCTCAAGTTGGTGGAATCAAATTACATTCAGCATTGTGCAGTGCAAATGAGCTTACTTTTCTTGGCAAATGTGAGGTTTTTTAGTATATGGATATTTAAGTGGGATTTTTTTGGAAGTCAGACCAACAGGCTGTGTGAGGACAGGCTGAAAAAGGGATGTGAGGTGCAGGCAGCAGCTGTGTCTATGCTGTTGTCATTGCTCAGCCTTTCACCTTGCACGTGCTCACTATATTGTAAAGATAATTGTAAAATAGTAACAATTTCTCTCTTCCCCTGTAAAATGCTGAGTGACAAAGTAGTGTCTGGAGAACAGGCCTTTTTGTGGTTAAGAGAAGAATGGAAGATAAGACTGGGGGAAACACTGATGAAAGGGCATTATCCTTATTTGACTTTGGTGTTAACAAAAGCCTTAACAAGCCTGGAGCCTGTGTGCAAAAAATGTGCTGTTAAGTGTGTGACCAGCCCATGCACACCTGCTGCTGCAGCTGGGTGGGAAAGCAGGAGCTGCTGGAGGTTCCAGTGTTTCCCCTGTAATGGTTTGCATCGCTGAGGCTGTTGCACTCGGCAGTAGCAGAGCGTGGCTGAGGGAGTAAGCAGGGCACCAGCAGGGAGCAAACCCCTGGGATGCTTGTGTGGCTTAACCCCAGTAGACAGCAAAGCAACACATGGCTGCTTGCTCAGTCCCCCACGCCGTGGGATGTGAGGGGACAACTGGAAGAGTAAAGTGAGAAAACTTGTGGATTAAGGCAAAGGCAGTTTAATAATATTTAACACCACCTCACCCCCACCGCCCCCACAATAAAACAAAGCAAGTAAAAAACAACAAAG